>JANSVA010415948.1:0-21849 GCA_025504915.1 Erythroxylum reticulatum | reverse complement strand
TTAAGGATGAATTTCCAAAAAGGGAAATTAGATTGCTTTGTATGAGTTTGATAAATGAATGAGAAAAAGAAAAAAAAATTATACCGATTTCTATTGGAATAGTCTAAGGTTTCCAACGCGATAGTTTTCTAAAGTATACGTTTTCGGATGTCGGATCTATTTTCACTTTGTCTCCGCTTTATGATTCGATTCGATTCGTGTTTTCATTCGTTTTCAATTCGTATCCGTTTCTTTCGCCTTATGATTTCTGCTTCAGATTCTTTCGTTTTTTTTATTTCCGTTCTCCGTTATTTGTTCTCGGATGTCGAAAATTTGTTCAGTTCATTTGACTTTGATTTCGAGCCAATTCGATTTGTTTGATCCATTTAGCCATTCGATTCCGCTTCCGCTTTTGTTCCGCATTTTGTTATCCGATTTTCCGACTCGATTCACTTTCGATTGTTATGATTTCCGATTCTTTTTTCGTTTTGCATTTTTTTAGGCCCACTTTCGCTTCGTTTGGCTTTGATTGTAATCCGTTCTTTTGTTTTTGTTCGTTCTGTTGTTTTGCTTTCCGTTTCTATTTTTCGTTTTTCGGGTTGGAGTCCGGTTCCCGAATCGGGTCCCAACATTTATGGTATCAAAGCCAGGTTGGGCTCCGAAAACGGGGTCCAACATAGGTGGTATTAAGCAAGAGTGAAAGTGTAAAGTTTAAGAGGTTGGGTCTCCAGATTGGGTCCCAGCAATCTATTTTCCTTATTCATAATGCGAACGCTCGACTAAATCTAGAGAGCCTATTTTAGGTTGTTCAATAGTTAAGGTTAATTAAAAAGTGATTTTTGATTAAACATAATATAAGGGAAAACTTAGGATTAACATAGTTTGATCTTAATCTACAATCAATAGTTCTAAGAGAGATGTGAGATATGTGCTTAATTATTGATACATTTAATCCATTACACTTAGTGATTAATGCTTTTAAATGCTTAAGACATTCACTTTAGTTCATACTTGGTTTTAGGTACAATTTGGAAGCATAATGGCCAAAGTGAGTTAAAAGTATTCTCTTTGAGCCATCTTCTTATGAGGTACACTTAATTATCTTCATGGAATAATAAGGAGAAGGATTAGAGTAAGAGAATAGAAGAAAATGCTAGGGAAGATAAAGAGTATATGATGAAAACATCAAGATGAAGAAGGTAGAAAAATGGCTCATGACCATACATAAATTGTCATGGCCGTGAGACTCATCTCACGCCCATGACATAACCTGCATAGGTGTCACACTCCTTATCATGCCCATGCAAAGGAGACTCATGACTGTGAGCCTTATCTAGGCCATTCACGGCTGTGAGACACTCTATGCACGCCCTTGAGTTTTGTGTTACCTATCCTAAAAACTTACTTTCCACTTAAATAGAATATGTTTTGATGGCAGAGAACATTCTTTGATTGTTCTTCATCATTTTTGTGTTTTGGGAGAAAGAAAGGGGCAACAGAAGCTCATCTCTTGGGACCAATGGAGAAGATGGAAGGCTAACTTCTCAATACCTGTTCGAAGGTGAAGTTAGCACATTTAGGCATATTATGTTCTTTCCCTATTTTTAATTGTTTACATTATCTTGTGTTTATTGAATGGGGATTGTGTCAGAATGATCTTAATGCTCTATCAGATTGTCTTTCTTGGAAACCCATTGCTAGAACTTGAATACGATACATAATAGTCATGTTTGTGTTGTATGTGGCAACTAATGGTATTACATCATTAGGGATAATGTGGCATAAGTTAAATAATCCGAGCTTATATAGTTATTGCATAGATTGATCCATTTTTCTCATTGGTAACATGACTAGTTGATTAAATTTAGAGAGTTTGTTCTAGATTGTCTGATAGTTAAGGTTAATTAAAAAGCTTGTCTTAATTAACTATGACCTAAGGAAAATTGAGATTAATAAAGCTAATTGTTAATTCACGATCAATAGTCTGAAGAGAGGTGTGAAGACGAAAATGCAATGACATATCTTAAATTGTGTTTAGGTCGAGATTGATCCAAAAATTAGGCTTTTCACACATTCATCACTCTTATCATTTTTGATTGTTTTTGATAAATTGCTTACGTTAGTTTAATTTTATTTTGTTTTCTTAATTACATCAACCTAAAATCCCCCTTTTTATTTCTTTTACATTAATTATTTTCATCGTAAGAATTAACCGAACATTCCTTGTGGATGTGATCTCGACTCATTATAGCTACAAATTTTTAGTATACAGAGTTAGGTAAATTTTGCAGTGCACTTGACACATGTTGTCAATTTTTAGCACCATTGCTAAAGAGTGTGGCAATTTAATTTGCATTCTTGATTTTAGTTGGTGTTTTATGTATATATATGTTATAATAATTTCTTTTAGTTATTTGTTAATCTTTAAAAGTTTTTAGTGTTGGTGTATAATAGTTACCAGATCTCCTAACAGAGAATTTATGTAATTTGATCCAGAAATTAAGAGGACACTGCGAAGATTAGAAAGAGAAGCAATAACAACTTCAAAAGTAGAACCATAACTTGAATTTGAAAAAATAATGGAAAATTTGAGAATCCTAAGGGAGTTGGCTGCATTAAATTTAACCCAAATACCTTTATGCATTACATTTCCTAATTTTGCTGAGCATGTTACTTTTGAGCATAAGTCTAGGTTAATACATTTATTGCTTAATTTTCATGATCTTGCAGGTGAGGATGCATATAAGCATCTTAAGAAACTCGATGTGGTGTGTCTGAGCATGAGACCTCCAGGGTTGACAGATAAGCAAATCATGTTGAGAGTTTTTTTATTCTCACTTAAAGACGTGGTTAAGGATTGGTTGTTTGATCTACTTGTTGGGAGTGTGAACACTTGGCTAGAGATAAAGAGGTTGTTTTGGAAAATATTTTCTAGCATCAAACATAGCAAGTACATGGAATGAAATCTATGGAATAAAGAATTATATCAGAGTCCCTTTATGATTATTAGGAATGATTTAAGAAGCTATGTGCCAGTTGTCCGCACTACAATAACCTAGAATAACTTCTTATCTAGTATTTCTACGAAAGATTAATACCGATGGAAAGGAGTCTAGTTAATGCAGTGAGTGGTGGGGAACTGTGTAAGAAGACTCCTTATCGAAACCATGATTTTAGTTGAGTTCATGGCTACTAATACTTAACAATTTGGCACTCGTAATGTTGTTCGTCACATAAACAAGGTAAGTAATTCAGCTATTGAACATCGTTTAGATGAGCTAACATCTTTTGCTAGATAAATTATAGTTGGACAAACACAAATAAAAGTATGCAGAATATGTTCAAATACAAGCCATCTAACTGATGAGTGTCCAACATTTCAAGAAGGGAGCATGGAATATAGGAATGTTGTGTGAGAAAACTTTCCTAACTAGTACAACTTGTACTCCCAGACGTATAACCCAAGTTGGAGGGATTATCTTAACTTGAATTACGGGGGGATAGGCAATATGATTACTTCTAGAATATGCCATAAAGATCATAACAATTTCAACTAAGGCCACAAGCCTCCTCTTCCAGTCCAGGTACATCTATGGATAACTTTATCAAGACTTTCATTGCTAACAATCTTTAATTTCAATAGGGTATAAAACATCTTTAACAGGGTATGTAACAAAACTTCAGCAGGGTGTACAGTAGTTTCAACAAAGTGTATAACAGTTTCAGCAGGAGACAAAATCAAGTATACAGAATGTGGAAAATCAAATAGGTTAGATGACACTGAGGCTCAATCATCTAGAATCACAAAGTGGACGAAAACTACAATCTCAACCCAAGGTTAACTTGAAGAATGTTAGTTCTATAACCTTGAGGAGTAGAAAGGAGATTGAGGTTCCTAAGAGAACTCCACCGAGGATTGCCAACGAAGAAGAAATTGAGAAGGAGTTGGGGAAGGAAAAAAGCCTCTCATCCAACACAAAGGTAATAATGGAGGTCCATCTAATAAAGTCTTAGAAGACATTATAAACATGTGCTTGGGTCCAAATGATGAAGAAGGTCCCATCACAGAAGAGGAAAATACTGATGATGATTTTTGGGCTTAATCATAAAGTTATAGGTCCATTTGTTTCCATTTGGGCTTTGTAAGGTTGTAGCTCATATTGATCCATTGCCTTATGATGAAGACGAGTTTGAGAAGCCCATTAGAGAAGCCCAAGACATCCAAGGAGGCTGTTGCTCCATTAGTTAGTGGCATAGAGTTGTGATCACCTGATTGAAGCTAATAAGAGCATCTAATGCTCATTATTTCCATTTTGAACTTGTATTATCTTTCCTTTATTGTATTGATTGTTTTAAAAACTTAATTTTGTATTTAAGGTCAATTAAGGCACAGGCCATGAGGGAGTTAGTTTTGTGACTTTCCATTTGCAACCTTTCCTTATATATATGTTGATTGTATTTCCCTTTTTGTGGATGGGTGAATCAATTTGAAAAAACAATTTCAGCCAATTTTTGATTTGATTTATCATTAGGGTTGTTAGCTTTCCAAAACTAATATTTGGACTTTGATAGTTTTCCAAAAACTATTGTTTTCTACATCAACTTTATCGTATTGCCATATTCAACCTACCTATACTAAATTAGTCATATCTCCCAAACCACATATTTGATTAAGCAAACTTGATATTTATGGAAACTAGATAGAAAATCCTACAACTTTCATCAAAACCTTTTCCCAAAATTCCCAGCCAGTTGATCCAGAATTCATCCATAATCAGATTGTTTCTGCGAGAACCTATTCACCAAAACCTGACCTAAACTTCTCCAATTAACCTGAGCCTTAATCAACCTGTTTTGCCACCAACTTTACACCCAAATCCCCATCAAGTGGTATCAGAGACAGGTTAACCTATTTCCCTTCATCGATAACTAACCATGACCACCATTCCGTCTAAAGACCAGTCATAATTCACCAATGAAGAATTGTTGCAACAACTTGAACAACTCTGCCTTGAAAATGCGACCTTGAAGGCAAAAGAAAATGATTTTCAACTAGCCTTAAGAGGTAGCAGAATTTTGAGCCCTTTACCACTAGAGGAGGAGATTGATGAAGAAGATGATTGAGACCCATATGACTATGATGATGGGTATAAAGAGAGGGATTTTGAGAGGGGTAGATAAAGAGGGCGTGGAAGAGGTGCCAGAGGAGGTCTAAGCCTTGCAATCATGATTGGCCCACAACAAAATAGGCAAGATGAGTTCTATAAGTTCAAAGTAGAAATTTTAGAGTTTGAGGGTGAGTTAAATCCGAACCTTTTGTTAGAATGGGCGTGCACTATTGATAGAATATTTGAATATAGAAATGTGAGTGATGAGAAAAAAAGAAACTTTTTGCGATGAAATTGACAGGTTATGCTAGTTTATGGTGGGATAATGTTTAGAAAAGGAGAGATATGGAGCATAGGCGTATGATTGCAACATGGTCTAGGATGCGAGAAGAAATGGAAGAAACATTTATGCCTATCATAATAGTGGCAGAAAATGTTGAACAAAATGACAAGTTTGAGCCAAGACCTACTCTCGGTTGAGGCATATACAATGGAGTTTGAAAATCTGTTGTTGATGTGTGATTTGAGGGAGGATGAAAAAGTTATGAATGCAAGATATCTTAGGGGGTTTGAAAATTGACATTAAAGATATGGTTAGCCTTTATCAGTACAACACCTTCACTGAGCTTAAAAGACTAGCCTTGTAATGTGAAACCAACCTAAAAAATCTAGCCAATTGAAGACAATCAAAGCCTACCTACACTCCACCTTCACCAAAAACTCCATTTACTTCTAGTGTTACCAAGCTTGGTTCATCAAGCTCCACACCAACCAGGTCTAATTACACTCCTAGATTCTCAAACATGAGCCTAACTACACCTCCAAAACTCAATCTAAAAGCTACCACACAAACTGTCCTAAAAACTCAACAAAGATGCTTCAAATGTTAAGGATTTGGACATTTCCAATCCGAATGCCCAACCATATCATATGTTCCATTAGATATTGAAGATAAGGAGAGACCTAGAGCTAAGCTACCAAAAGCAATCCAACCTTTAATAAGTGAGTTTTCTAAGTTTTTCACAAACACTTCTAATAGGCTTACCACCATTTAGAAAAATCCAACATACCATAGATTTCATTTCACATTCCACTATTCCTTATAAGTCAGCCTATAGGATGAACCCAAAAGAGCATGAGGCACTTTAAAATTGTGCTAAGGAGTTATTAGAGAGATGTTTCATTAGCGAGAGTGTTTCACCTTATGCTGTACTGGCCTTTATTGTTCCAAAGAAGAAGAACAGTAAGTGGAGAATGGTGATTGATAGTAGGGCTTTCAATAAAATTACTATCAAGAACCATTATCCAAGACTTGATGACAGGCTATATCAACTTTATGGAGCACAAGTTTTCATATAGCTTGATCTTGCCAATGGGTTTCACCAAATCAGAATAAAGGAAGGAGATGAATGGAAGATGACTTTCAAGAATAAGGAAGACCTCTATAAGTGGTTAGTGATGCCAGTGGGGTTGACCAATTCACCATCAACTTTTATGAAGCTTATGAATGAGATACTAAAGCCATTTCTTGATAAGTTCGTGGTAGTGTACTTTGCTGACATTTTAGTGTATAGTCCAACTATTGATGATTATGTTATGCATTTGAAATTGTTTTTGAAGTGTTATACTAAGAGAGTTTGTATGCTAATCTTAAAAGGTGTGCTTTTTGTACTTATAGCATCATATTTTTGGGGTTTGTTGTGTCTAATCATGAGATTAGCATGGACCAATCTAAGGTGAAAGCAATTGTAGAATGGCCAATTCCTACCAATCTATTTAAAGTTAGGAGTTTCCCTAGGTTTTGTTCATTCTATAGGAGGTTTATTAGAAGTTTTAGCACCATTACTAGGCCCATAACATATTGTATGAAGAAGGGAGAGTTTAGATGGTCACCATAAGCCATAATAGCTTTTAGCAAATTAAAAAATGCCATGACTAGTGCACTGGTTCTTGTTTTGTCAAATTTTGCCAAACCATTTGAGTTATAATTTGATGCTAGTGGGATAGGCATTGAGTCAAGAAGGTAGGCTGGTTGCATTTTTTAATGAGAAGCTTAATGAGGCTCGGAGGAAAAATTTGACTTATGATCAAAAACTTTATGCCTTGGTGAGAGAACTTAGGCATTGGGGCCATTACTTATTGGTTGCCCCGTTTGTCCTTTACACTGATCATAAGGCTTTGAAATACATTTAAAGTCAAGCACATTTGAACAAGAGACATGCTACATAGGTTGAATCTTCAAACTTTTGATTTTGTGTTCAAACATCATCCTGGTTCCAAGAATGTTGTTGTTTATTCTTTGTTAAGAAGACATGTTTTGTTGAGTTCTCTTCAAGCTCAAGTTATTGATTTTGATCACATTAAACATATGTACGCTAATGATTCTGATTTTTGTAAAGTATGAACATTGTGTGAAAATGATGATTACAAAGATTTTGTGAAGCACAATGTTTTCTTTTCAAACATGGTGCTTGTTGTATTCCAAATTGTTTACTAAGGGAGATCATTTTGAGAGAGATTCATAGAGGTGGACTAGCTGGCCTTTTTGGTAGAGAGAAGACTTATGCTTATGCTTAATCCCATTTCTTTTGGCCGAAAATGCTCTAGGATGGAGTAAGGCTTGTTTCTTCTTGTAATACATGTAGAAAAGCTAAAATGGGCTCACAGCCAACTAGCCCATATACACCTTTTCCTACACCAAACTAGCTTTAGGAAGATGTAAGTATGGACTTCATTTTGGGTTTGCCTAGGACTAGGAGAGGTTTTAATTGTATAATGGTTGTTGTGGACCGCTTTTCTAAAATGGCTCATTTCATTCCTTGCACTAAAACTATGGATACATCACATATTATGGAATTGTATTTTACGTAAGTTGTGAAATTGCATGGGCTGCCTAGATCAATTGTATGTGATAGTTCCTAGTCACTTTTGGAGAACTTTTTGGGCAAGATTGGGGACTCAATTGAAATTTAACACTTCTTTTCATTCCCAACCTGATGGTCAAACTGAGTTAGTTAATAAAAGTCTTGGCAACATTCTTATAAGTCTTTTAAAGGGTAAAACCAAGAATTGGGACACCTATTTAGATCTGGTCGAGTTTTCTTACAACTCCTCAAGAAGTAAGTCTACTCAATTAAGTCCTTTTGAACTTATTTATTGCACTAACCCTTTAAGCCCAATTGATTTGACTCCAATTAAGTCAAGCGGGTCATCATTTATTGTGAAGGCTGAGAATAGGGCCCAAGAAATTATTGAATTACACAAGAAGGCTCGGGAGAATATCTTGAAGCATAATGATGTCCACAAAAAGCAAGCTAATTATAGAAGAAATGTGGAATTCAAAGGTGACTTAGTGTGGGTTCATTTGAGGAAAGAAAGGTTTCCAAGCAAGAGGAAGACCATTCAAGGTGTTGAAGAAAATTGGGCCTAACATATACAAGATTGACTTGCCCAATTCGTACAATGTGTCCAATAATTTCAATGTAAGTGATTTGAGCCCATTTCATGAAGATTCAATGCAAGAAAGGCCTTTAGTTGATGAAGATCCATTCTTAGAGGGGGAGAATAATGGAGGTCCACCCAACAAATTCTTAGAAGACATCGCAAACATAAGCTTGGGTCTAGATGATGAAGATGGTCCCATCACAGCAGAGGAAAATACTAATGATGAATTTTTGGGCTTAATCATGAAATTGTAGATCCATTTAAATACATTTGGGTTTTGTAAGGCTGAAGCTCATATTGGTCCAGTTCCTTATGATGAAGACAAGTTTGAGAAGCCCATTAGAGAAGCCCAAGACATCCCAGGAGATTGCTACTCCATTGGTTAGTGGCATAGAGTTACGATCACCTGATTGAAGCTAATAAGAGCATCTAATGCTCATTATTTCCATTTTGAACTTTCGTTATCTTTCCTTTATTATATTTCTGTTTTAAAAACTTAATTTTATGCTTACATTCAATCAAGGCTGCAGGCCATAAGGGAGTGCAATGAAGGGTCAATTTTGTGACTTTCCATTTGCAACCTTTCCTTATTTATATACTGATTTTATTTCCATTTTTTGGACAGGTGAATCAATTAAACAAAACAATTTCAGTCAATTTTTTCTGTGATTTATCATTAGGGTTGTTAGCTTTCCAAAACTAAAATTTGGGGTTTGATTGTTTTCCAAAAACTATTCATTTTTTACATAACCTTTATCTTATCGCCATATTCGACCTACTCGAACTAAATCAATCATATCTCCCAAACCACACATCCGATTCATGCAAACTTGATATTGATGGAAACTAGACAGAAAATACTACAAATTGTATTAATTCTTTTCCCAAAATTCCCAGCCAATCGTTCCATAATGCATCCACAATCAGACTGTTTCTGCTAGAACCTATTCACCAAAATTTGACCTAAACTTCTCCAATCAATCTGAGCCTTAATCAGCCTATTTTGCCACCAACTTTACACCCAAATTGCCATCAGTAAACCTTGAAAGATTTAATATAATTAAGACTAACCCTATACCTTTTCCTAGTAGATTAACAAGACTGAAAAGGAGTAAAAAGACAAAGAGATATTAGAGACTTTTGAAAAGGTGGAAGTTAACATACTTTTGCTCGATGTAATTAAGCAAGTACCAAAGTACAAAAAATTCCTAAAGGAACTGTGTATACATAAAAGAAGGATGAGAGGTGATGATGGATGAGAATGTGTCTATGTTTTTTAAGAAAAAGAGACCTCCAAAATGCCGAGATCCATGTATGTTCACTATTCCTTGCAAAATTGGTGACACTATGATTAGTAGAACTATGTTGAATTTGAGAGATTCAATTAATGTTATGCCTCATTTAATTTATGCTTCTTTGAATTTGGGCCCTTTGAAAGAAACAAGTGTTGTCATACAATTAGATGACCGCACTAACGCTTACCCTGATGGTGTGATTGAAGATGTTTTAGTGCAGGTGAATAAGTTAGTATTTCTTGAGAATTTTTATGTTGTTGATATGAATGATGACACTTCATATAATCCAAAACTTATCTTATTAGGGAGACCATATCTCAATATGGCTCATAATAAGATGGAATCTTATGAAGGAAACCTCAAAATGGAATTTGACAGGGAAATGATCCATTTTGTAACATTTTTGATACCATGAAACATTCTTATTATGATCATTCCGTTTTCTCTGTTGATTTGATTGATCCTTTGGTGCTGGAAATGTTTAAATTAATTTGCAATGATCATTTAGAAATAGTCTTCATTGAGAATTTGGAAGCAGAAGCCAACAATGATGTTAAAGTAGGAGAAGAGCTTATGGAAATGACAACTATATTGGATTCTTCAAAGCACTCTCCCAAAAGGTACGATTTAGCTTCCATACATTTACTTGAATCTCACCATAATTTGTTACCTTCTGATGTGCAGGAACTTGAAGTGGAACTAAAGCAACTCCCCACTAGTAAGTGCTTAATTGATGATGAATTTATTTAATAACACTTAGTGAATATTGCTATGAAAGTGTTAAAGATAATCACTTTGACTCGTATATGGTTTTAGGCACAATTCGAAAGCAGAAGAGTTAAAATGAGTTGAAAGTACTACATTTGAACTGTTTTCTGAAGACTAATATTCACTTGTCTTCATGGTGTAAGAAGAAGAAAATTAGAATAAGAAGAAAAGAAATTTAGGCCAAAAGAAGACAACCAAGAAACTGCTTAATAAAACAACATAATAGCTTAGAAGGAGCAAAATAGATGTAGAAGACTAACACCAATACAATAGCACATCATAAAGTAATACAACCTACATGCATAGTGTATATGGACGTGAGAGATACATGCATAGTGTATCATAAAGTAATACGGCCGTGAGTGGTAACTTAAGGGGGTGAGGCTCTCTTACGCCTGTGAGAGATAACTTACAGGCGTGAGAGGGACACCTTATCACCTTATCCTTAGGTTTTTAATAAAAGTAAAGAGTGACGACACAAAAGGTTTTTGATGAAAGAATAGGTGAGTTCTGGATGAGAGAAAAGAAGAGAGGTGTTTTAGTTGGGTTAAATCTTAGGGGACCTTTATGAGCTTCGGGAGTGCATGAAAAGGGAGGTAAGCTCTCTATTATGAGAAGACCCATAAAGGGGTAGCTTCCTAAAGCCAGTTCGGAGGTGATATCAATACTGACAACCCGGTTAAACATTCTTTCCTTATATTTGTTGTTTCTTTCTCTCTTTAGAAATTGTTTATGTTATCCAATTTGTATGGATTTGGGTATTGTGAAAAGATGATTTTAATGCATTCGTTGGATTGTTCATTTGTAAACCCAGCGCTAAAATTTCAATATAATCAATAATAGTTATATTTGAAATTCATGTATAGCAACTAATGATTTGTAATCATTAAGGATAACATAACTTCGGTTAAATGGTGCATCTAATGTGGTTGTCACCTTAGTTAATCAGTTTTTCTAATTCATAATGCTACTATCCAATTAAATCTAGAGATCGTATCTTAGGATATTCAGTGGTTAGGTTTAATTAACGATCGTATCTTGATTTAACACTATCTAAAGGAGAACTCGGGTTAATTAGTAACCCACAATTAATAGTTCCTTAGAGAGGTTTGAGAATAACAAATCATTGAAATATGTTTACTAATAACAAATCATTGAAATATGTTTACTTAGGGTGTAGGACAAGATAGAACCAAAAAATCGGATTCCGTACGAATTCATCACTTTCATCACTTTGTATGTTTTCTTTAATTTGTTTTTCTTAGTTTAGTTTCATCTTATTTTCTTATTTCAAACCAACCAAACCCCCTCCCCCTAAAACTAAACAATAATTAATTTTATTTAAAATACTTTACACACACTCTCTGTAGGATTAACCTAGACTCACCATTACTATAGTAGTAGCCCCACTCACCTAAAGTATGCATATTTAGGAGATAAGTAGACCTTTCCAATTGCCATTTCGGCAGAGTTGACTTTAGATTAAGAAGACAGATTGGTTCAAATGTTTAGGGTGCATAAGAAGGCCATCAGATGGATGATCGCAGATATCCAAGGTATAAACCCTTCTATATCCATGCATCGTATTTTGTTAGAGGAGGATGTCAAGTCCACAAGGCAAGCTCAACGTAGGTTAAATTCTCCAGTGATGGAAATTGTGAAGAAGGAAGCGCTTAAGCTTCTCGATTCTGGGATTATTTACCCAATCTTCGATAGTAAGTGGGTAAGTCCAGCTTTGTGGTTCCCAAGAAGTCTAGAATCATAGTTGTGACCAATCAGGAAGGTATGTTGGTTCCCACCCAAGTGTAAGCTAGGTGGCAAGTTTGTATTGATTATAGGAAATTGAATTCAATGACTCATGAAGAACATTTCCCCTTCCTTTTATTGATCAAATGCTTAAGAGATTGGCCGATTATGATTATTATTATTATTTAGATGGCTTTTTAGGTGATCTTTAAATATTAATCGTACGAAGAGATCAAGAAAAGACCACCTTCATATACCCATTTGGTACATTTTTTTACCGAAGGATACCAATTGGATTGTGCAACGTAATCACCATATTCCAAAAATGTATGGTAACAATCTTTTTTGAATATGTTTAGAAGATCATAGAGGTATTCATGGATGATTTTAGTGTTTATAGTTCTTCCTTTGATGAATTCCTTAGAATCTTACTCTTATCTTGGAACGATGCATTAAAACTAACCTTGTGCTTAATTGGGAAAATTTACCATTTTATGGTAGGCCAAGGTATAGTTTTAAGGCATGTTATATCAGTTAGGGATATAGAGGTAGATAAATCTAAAGTTAATCTCATTTCTTTTTTACCTTGCCCCTCAAATGTGTGGGAAGTACGTTCTTTTCTTGGTTATATAGGTTTTTATTATAGATTCATCAAGGACTTTTCAAAGATAACCGCATTGTTATGCAAGTTGTTACAAAAAGATGTCTCCTTTGAGTTTAATGATAAGTGTAAGGAAGCCTTTAACAAACTTAAGGAGAAATTGACATCCCTATCAGTGATTCAACTTCCAAATTGGAGCCTCCTCTTCAAGATCATATGTGATGTAAGCAATTATTCAATGAGGGCAGTTCTAGGACAAAGAGTGGGAAAATATTTTCATGCCATCTATTATGCTTCAAAGACTCTTAATTCAACTCATTTAAATTATTTTACAACAGAAAAAGAACTTTTGTTTGTGGTTTTTACTTTACAAAAATTCATTCTTAATTGCTTGGTGCAAAAGTAATTGTTTGTTCTAATCATGCAGCTTTATGATACTTACTCTTGAAGAAAGAAGCAAAATCAAGATGATTAGACGGATTCTCCTCCTTTAAGAGTTTGATTTAGAGATAAGAGACAAGAAGGTAGCAAAAAATGTGGTTACCGATCACCTCAGATGCTTGATCAAAGAAGAAGATGACTGATAGTGGTAGATTGCATAATGTTTTAGTGGGTAGTTTAGTATGTGTTTAGTTATTAAATTGAATGTTTAATGAGTTAGAGCATGCAATTAAGCTTTAATGTTATGTGTTAGAGGTGCCTTAATGTGTTTCCAAGTGCTTTAGAGCAAATATCAAAGAACAGACGAGAATTAGAGGAAGCTCGTGGCAAAACCTATGGCCATAATCATGATAAAAGCATGGAGGAAAGGCCACGATCATAACAAAAGGTTAAATTAGGTGCCACGATCCCACGATCGTGGCCAGTTTACCATTATCGTAACAGAAGGTTAAATTAGGTGCCACGATTGTGGCACTATGAGCCATAATTCTGGTCTGCGAGACAATAAATGCCAATGACCTTCTGGAATCAAGTTTTCGAGGGACTTTTTGGACTTTTCAGAGTTGGAAAAACCCTAGGGTTGCCTAGAATAGAAAAGAGAATATAAAGAAAATAAAGGAACCCTAAAGGTAGCTCTCCATTCTACCACTTTGGGAAAAAGCTTTAAGGGGAGAGAAGAAGAAGACAACGAAGAAAAAGAGAGAGAAAAGAAGAGGGCTTCTGATGCAGCTGCATTCCCAAGTCATTCCAGTCCCTTTCTAGGTTACCATTTCATTCATCTTGTTATTTCTTAACTTAATGTGAATGATGGATATGAATACGTTTATGGATATGGATTCAAAGATGATGTTCTAACTTTCTTTAGGGATTTTGACATGATGTTAATCTAATCATTTTTTTGTTATTGCAATTAGGTGTTATGATTGATTGTTGTAGCTTGACGTTTCGATAATAAATCAAGTGAATCAAATATGAAATGATTAGGATGTTTAATGAGAATTAAATAATCTAATAGATAACATAATTAATCAAATTGGTAATTATACAGAAAGAGACCCTATGAGACCTGATTGTTTATTAGAAAGCTTAATAATAGGGTTGGGGCTGTTGGTAATTGAGAAATTACATGTTTGTTACTAAACTTAATTAGGTTTTATTAATTAGGATTTCTGACTATAGCTTGAAAGAGAGTATTCCTCCCTTCGATAATCTAGAACTGACACCACAATAACAATAAATGGTTAGATTAACATTGATGATAGGAAAAATCCCATCTCTCATAATTTGGTAAATCCTCTTTTGTGCTTTCCTATTGTCACTTGGTGCTGCTCAATTTGATTTCTTTTGCGTTAATTTTATGAATTAATTTTCCATCAATCATATTCTTGTGTTTACCTTTTTTTCTTGTTTTTATTTTCATATATTAATTCCTTAAGCCTCAGATAACTTAGAGTTAAATTAGTTCATAACTCCTCGTGGAATCAACACCTCACATACTATAATTCATGACTTGTGCACTTATAGTATTATGATGGTTTTAATTAGATTAAACTTAGCACTCAATAAGTTTTTTTCTGTGGTTTTTAAGTTAGAAAAATTTTAGTTATATTTTCTTGGTGCTAAAGTAATTGTTTCTTTTAATCATGCATCTTTATGATACTTACTCACTAAGAAAGAAGCAAAATCGAGGATGATTAGATAGATTCTCCTTCTTTAAGAATTCAACTTGGAGATAAGAGATAAGAAGGGGGAAAATGTGGTCGTCGATCACCTCAACCACTTGATCAAAGAAGAAGATGACATCCCTTTATGGGAGACATTTCTAGAGGAACAACTGTTTTATGTCCATTTGACGCCACCATGGTATGCAGATAGTATAAATTTCTTAGTTAGTAACAAATTACCAATTAGTTTGTCAATAGCTCAGAGGGATAAGTTAAAGAATGAAGCAAAGTACTACGATTAGGATGACTTATATCTTTGGAGACACTATGCGGATCAAGTCATAAGGAGGTGTGTGCCTGAAAGTGAAATAACTTTGATCGTTGCCTTTTTCCATTCAAATGCATGTGGAGGACACATTGGAGTAAAGAGGACAACCCATAAAGTTTTTGAGAGTGGTTTCTACTAACTCTCATTGTTCTAGGATCCATATATCTTTTGCAAGTCATGTGACAAGTGCCAACGGTTAGGTAACTTGTCCTGTAAGGATCAATTGCCACAAACTCCTATTCTTTTCTATGAAATTTTTTATGTTTGGGGTATTGACTTTATGAGACATTTTCCTCTAGCTTTTGGTTTTAATTATATATTGCTTGCAGTCAATTATATTCCAAATGGGTAGAAGTTAAGGACATCAGAACTAATGGTGTCATAGAGGTTGCAAATTTTGTTAAAATTAACATGTTTTCTAGGTTCGGGGTGCCAAAGGCACTCATCAACGACAAGGGAACCCATTTTTACAATAGGGTGATGGAAACACTACTCAAGAAATATCACATTATGCATAAGGCTTCCACCTCTTACCATTGCCAAACCAATGGCTAGGCTGAAGTGTTGAATAGGGAAATCTAGTCAAATAGTGTAGCCCAATAGAAAGGATTAAAGTGTAAGAGTAAAAGATGCACCATAGGCTTACAGGGCAGCTTATAAAACACTAATCGGGATGTCTTTATATAGATTGGTGTTTCAGAAGTCTTGTCACATTCTAGTGGAGTTGCAACATAAGGTATATTGGGCTATAAAAAGATGTAATATGAATCTAGATGATGCGGGAGTGCATAAGAAACTACAATTGCAAAAGCTGGAGGAGATGCAAAATGACTCCTATCAGGATATGATGATATATAAGGAGAAGACATAAACTTTTTATAATAAAATGATTTCAAGGAAAAGATTCTCGGTTGGTTAAAAAGTGATGTTGTATCACTCCAGGCTTAAATTATTCGTAGGTAAGCTGCATTTCGGTTAGGTTGGTCCAGTTGTTATTACTCATATCTTTCCTTTTGGTGCAGTAGAGATATGGAGTCTAAGCAAGACATTCAAAGTGAATGGTCATCACTTGAAGCTGTATTATGAAGGCTTCCAAATGAAGGATATAAAAGTTTTGATGCTGGAAGATGCGAATGGCGTCATTTGATGCAAGCAATATGTAGTCGCGCCAATGACAATAAACAAAGGCACTAGTTAGGAGGTAATCCAAAGGAAGTTGATTTCTTTTTATTTCCATTATCATATTAGCTATTTTCATTAAATCCTCCATCTGTTGCATTTAATGTTACATTAGGGACAATTTAAGTTTTAAGTGTGGGGCTGGGGATCTTAGTTTTGGTATATGTTTTTAAGCTTAATTGTTGCTTATGTGACTTCTTAGTCGTTTTCAACGTCAAACAAACAAAATTAAACATGTTCTCTTTTTTATTGATTTTAAGACTATACAATCATAATTAGAGTGTGAATTGCCTAGAAAAATCCATGAAAACTTTGGTATTTACTTTTGCTCTTGTAATTAGTCAATATGCATTATCTTTAGAAGAGTAGTAATTATTGGTAAATAAAATCCAGTGAGATTTTAAGCCTTATTAGACTGACACATTCATATCAGTCTCATTGTCTTATGTTTATATGTGACATTCATGACATGTGCATCCTGACTTCACTTTGATTTTCTATTCAAGACCACATTTTTATCACATGGATTAACACAAAGATGATATAGGCATTCTTTGTTTTTACAAGCTACGTTAGCCAAATAGCCTACCTGTTGATATGAATTTTCCTTTGTTAAGCCATTTTGAGCTTTATTAGCGTTTTTCTTTGTGCTAATCACATTACATTTTTTAAGCTGAACCAAATGTGGTACCCAAGCCTTAAAGCTGGTGAAGCATTTTTTAATTGTTTATAACTATGGATGTACAAAAATATAAGTGTGGGGTTGTGTATATTTGTGGGATGGTTATTATTGTTGGGTTTCCATTTTACATTATATCAATGAAATTCTCATGTTGATGTATCTTCTTTCAATTTTGTTTTGAAAAGTTGTTCATTTATTTTCTCCTCTTAAGGTTGTATTGAATTGATTATTTGAGTTTGTTGCACATGAGATAGATACTATTTTGGAAGGATCACTCCTTATAGTTTCAATGCATTGTCATCAGTGATTTTTACAAGTGATTCCTTCTATTGTTTATGCTTAATATGGTTTATAGTGTGAGATCTTGACTTTAAGTTGTGAAATATAATTGTTGTATTCATCATAGCTGATGGTATCCAGTTTTGAATGAATGTTAGTGTGTGCGCTTGATGTTTCATTGAATGTTACTTCTGCTTTACTAGCTTGATGGCTTTTATGCTACATTACCCAAATGCATCTCACCTTTACCTTGCCCACATTACAACCTTAGAAAATTCCTTTGATTCACGATTATGCATGTGACTCTTAGTGGTCGAGAAATGAAATGATATGTAAAGTTGTTGAATGTTATGATCATCAATGGTGTTTGATTGTACTTATGGATCTATCTTATTTAAACACATTTTATCTAAGTCTACCTCTAGATTGCTTAGTTTCTAAGGGTGATGAATTTTAATTGAACATGAGTAGAAGCGTTTAATATTGAATTCTTACTATGGTTTTTGAAAGTTATACATCTTTGTTTATGACTATCTATTTTTAGGAAATATGGAAAATGAGTAAGTTTTTTGGTTTGTGACTTTGATTTTGATAATTTGCCTAAGAAGGATCCAAAAGCTAAGTATGGGAGAACTTGATATGTGATTAATTATTTATACATTTAATCCTACATTTAGTGATTAATGCTTTCAAATGCTAAAGACATTCACTTTAGTTAATATTTGATTTTAGGTACAATTTGGAAGCATAATGGATAAAGTGAGTTGAAAGCACACTCTTTGAGCCATCTTCTTATGATTCACACTCAATTGTCTTCATGGAACAAGAAAGAGAAGGATTAGATCAAGAGAAGATAAGAAAATGCCAAGGAAGAAAAGAGTATATGCTGAAAACATTAAGATGAAGAATGCAGAAAAGTGGCTCACGACCATGCATAAATTGTCATGACCATGAGAGACAATTGTGTCATGGTTGTGAGACTCATCTCACGCCCATGACACAACTTGCATGGGCGCGACACTCCTTGTCACACCCATACAAAGGAGGCTTACGATTGTGAGCCTCATCTAGGGCATTCATGACCGTGAGACACTCTATGCATGCTCGTGAGTTTTGTGCCACCTATCCCGAAGACCTACTTTTCACTATAGAATTTATTGTAATGACAAAGAATATTTTTTGATTATTCTTCATCATTTTAGGGTTTTAGGAGAAATAAAGGGGTGACACAAGCTCATCTCTCGAAGACTAATGGAAAATATGGAAGGCTAACTTTTTGACACCAGTCTGGAGGTGAAGTCGAAGTTGAGGAGCACACTTAGGCATATTGTCTTTGTGTATCATGTTCTTTCCCTTTTTCTAATTGTTTACGTTATATTGTGTTTATTAATTAGGGATTATGTAAGAATGATCTTAATGCTCTATTATATTGTTTTTCATGAAAACCCATTACTACAACTTGAATGATAAATTGCTTGGGTTAGTTTAATTTTATTTTGTTTTCCTCATTGCTTCAACCAAAAATCCCCTTTTTTTATTTCTTTTACATCAATTATTTTATTGCAAAAATTAATTAAACATTCCCTGTAGATACGATCATGATGCATCACAGCTACAAATTTTTAGTGTGCAAAGTTAGGTAAATTTTATAGTGCACCCGACACTCGCTATCAGTGTGAAAATAGTAATGTAATGACATATGTTTATTTATGTTTAGGCTCAGATTGATTCGAGAACCCAATTCCAAAACCCTTTATCAATTTTATCATTTTTCACTGCTTGCTTTGATTTACTTTCATAAAATTCAATTTTACATTTTTTTCCTGATTGCATTAAACCAAACCCTCTTTATACATATAAATGTAATTTGGAAAGGTGATTTGATTTAATGTTTATGGGATCAACTTAGCCTTTATTTGGTTGGGCTTATACTAGTAGAGCTTCCGTCAGTAGAGCTTTTTTTTTGTAGATCTTTTCTGAGAAGAACTTTTCTAAGAAGCCAATTGATTGTTTGGATGTCATTTAAAAAAGAGCTTTTTTGAAAGAGCTTCATACAATAGACTGTTTGTCAACATAAAAATAAAAAGCATTTTTTATTTTAACTATATTTTATTTTGTAATAAAAATTATGAATGCATGTAAATATTATTTAAAGTATATTAAACAATATATAAAGCACAATATATTAATTATTATATAATTTTAAACCATATGAAACATAAATGAAAATACATCTAACCAAATCTTATATTTGGATTATAACATAAGTAAAACTAATATAAAAAATAAATATTAAAACATATAAAAGCCAAATAATATTATATAAATCTCAAAATAAACATGAGGTTTGTGGATATTGTGAGAATTATGTGTAAAATATAAGGGCAAAAGAGACTAAAAAATAAGATCATTAAATAATCTGAAAAATGCTTTTTTGAAAAGCTTGAAATTTGAACTTCTTAAAGAGTTGTATTTTGGCTGCCAAAAAAGTCATATCTATTAAAGAAGTACTTTTTAATTTACAGCCAAATACTCATTTTTCTTAATAAAGGATTTTATGGTGGAGAAAAGTGCTTATTGACCTCCCAAAAGCCCACCCAAACAGGCATTTAGACTCGTCACCAGCTATTTTTTAAGTTTAGTTATTTTGTTGTAGTGTGACATCATGCTACCAATTTTGGCATCGTTGTCGAGGATTAATATTGATTGCTTTTCTGAATTATTTTGTTTTATTTTATTTGTTTTCGATTAATTTCTTTTCTTGTTTGGTTTAGTTACGATGTATGTTATGATCTTCTCACTTTGGTGAACTAAAATTTGATCCAAAAATTGAAAGAACTTGACAGCAGATGTCGAGTGCATTGTAAAATCTACCTGACTGTGCATATTAAAATTTATAGTTATGGTGAGTAGGGATCAAATCTATAGGAAATGTTCGGTTAATTTCTACAACGAAATTAATTGATGCAAGGAGAATATAAGGGGTTTTTGGATTTTTAAGCAATCTAGAAATTAAGGTAAAAGTAAACTATCAAAAACAAATTAAAACTAGCAATCAAAAATGAGAAAAGTGTCGAATATAAGTAAGGTTGTTTTAGGGTCAATCTCAATCTAAACACGATCAAACATATTCCATCATCGTAACATCTTCATAACTCTCTTCAGACTATTGATTTGAGAATAATAGAACGCTTTACTAATCCCAATTTTCCATTAAGTTATGTTTAATCAAGATACAATTGTTAATTAACCCTAACTACTGAATAACCTAGGATACAATCTCTAGATTCAATTTGGCAGCCACATTACAAATTAGAAAATGATCAATATAGGCAGTAATATCACACGTTCGAGTTATCTATCCTAAGTTATGTTGTTCCTAATGATTAACGATTCTTAGATGCTACTCACAAACATCAAAAGTAACGATTATAGATTACATTCAATGTTTTGGAAATAGGTTCAAAATAAAACAATCAAAACAATCTATTAAGATCATTCATCCCAAAACCCAATCAAATCAAAACCAATAACACAACAATTTGAAAAGAAATTACAACCTTAAATGATAAAAATAGCTTAACCGTGACTTGGTGTTGATATTCCCGTTAAACCGGTGTCAGAAAGTTAGCCTTCCATCTGCATTTTTATGCTTAAAGAATCTGTCTTTATAGCATCCATTGGTGTTGAAAACTGAAGAGAGAATGGAGTAGAATAGCTACTGTCCCAGTTATAGCTGTCTTGATTATTCTCCTTAAAATTCCAAGAGAAAATGTTGAAGAAGCTGCTGTCGACGCTCCTCTCTTTTGCTCCAACCAACCTTCACGTTTTGCTAAAGAATACCAAATGAAGAAGCTCTTGGTGCAACCCTCTCCCCCACTCACGTTTTGCTTTAGCTCACCTTCAATTCTTACCTTAACCAACCCCCAAACTCTTTGTTCTATTCTTCAAAATGCAACAGCCGACACAAACTTCACACCTTAGCCTTCACTTACGTTTTTCTACTCTTGTTCTTTTTTTAAAACCGAAGATAAGATGATAAAGTGTTGGACACCAAACTTTTCTTGGAAGTTAGAACTATTATGTAGCACCTCACTCCCGCATGACCCGAACCCGACATCAATGGTGATATCCGAGTCCGTGCCCTGCGAGGGTGGCGTGCTACACCACTAAACTCAGTATAATTTTTTTTTACAAATACACATACTATGCGGAAGGCAATCATTGCATATAGTCAATAATAATTTCAATGACCACATGGGCCCTTTCATAACACAAATCAATTAATCATTTATACACATTTCGGAATACACAATTTATACAAAATAAGAAGAA
>JANSVA010415906.1:0-21859 GCA_025504915.1 Erythroxylum reticulatum | reverse complement strand
GTTAAATGACACATCGTATGTGGTTGTTGTCTTGATTAATCAGTTTTCCTAATTCATAATGCTACTAACTAATTAAATCTAGAGATTGTATCATAGGTTGTTTGGTGGTTAGGTTTAATTAACGATTGTTTCTTGATTAAACAAAATCTAAAGGAAAAATCGGGTTAATTTTTAACCCATGATTAATAATTTCTAGGAGAGGTTAAAGAATCACAAATTAATAAAAATATGCTTAGTCAGGGTGTAGGCCGAGATTGAACCAAAAAATCGAGTTCCTACTGAATTTCCAATCTTTATCATTTTTGCATGTTTTCTTTAATTTGTTTTTATTAGTTAGTGTTATTTCATTTGCTTCTTTCAAAATCCAAACCCTCCTTTTTCCTAAACATCAGTTAATTTAATTTCATAAACTTTATATACACTCTTTATGGGATCAACCTAGACTCACCACTGCTATAGTAGTAGTCTAGTTATTTTATTTTGACTAGCGTAACGACGCACGGTCAGTCAGTTTATACATAGTTTAGTTGTTACTCACTAATCTATATGCTTACCACAATGACATTACCCTGTGTAGGTTCTGAGAGATGTTTGTAAAGACTAATACAAGTCAACCATAATGACCAAAGGAGTCTGAGATTTATTTTAATCAAAATGTACTTTTTAGTTTGATATTGGTTTGTATCTAATGTATATGAATTTGAATTTTTATGAAGTCTATAATAACTATATTTCATTTTGGATTGGGATTTAAAACAATTTTATATTACATTCAATGTAATATAATGTATGTTTGCTTGAATTGTTTTATGGAAGACATCGAATGCTTGGGTTTGTTTGTACTAATTTATGTGGTGTCCATATATCCTTCTAGGGGGTATGTGGGTGTGACAGTCCCCTCATACAACAATGATCACACTTCAACAATTTTATATCTTTTGAGGATAGACAATTTCTTTTTGACTTTCTTATTATGCTATGTCTATCCTCAAAAGAGGATCCATCATCAGTATATAATTTTTAGCATACTCATAACTTTCATCTAACCCATCAAAAATTGCATTAACTTGATATTTGAGTTCAAATCCTCCATAGCATTTCTAATACCACATATACATCTTCCACAATTAAATCTAGGAACTGACTTTATACATCCCAATTCATCCTATAGTTTTTTTTAGATAAGTGAAATATTGTGCAATAGACATATTACCTTAGGTTATTGTGTTGATATCTCTTTTGAATTGATAAGAAAAAGAACCATTACACACAGTATAACACCTTTCAAACTCCTTCTAAAATCTTTAGACATCAAATTCAATGTCCAAGAAATAATCATGTTATCCACTCTAACCCATGTATTATAATATGAAGAATCCTCATTAGGCATCTTAATCTCCCATCTATAAAGCTCAATCTCAATTTCATCTTCTCTTTGAGTGCTAAGCTCTATTATATGAAAGATAGTTATTATCTTTTAACGAAGTTGTCATCAATACCATTCTCGGGTGATCAAAACCTTGCAACAATAGAGTATCACTATTATTCATCCTTAATCCATCAACTCTTACATATCTCTCATTTTTCCATAAATTAAATCCTTTAACTCCCTTCTTTAAATACAAATCAATGAAAATTCTCAATCTAGAATTGGAAGTATTTATGGATCAGTAATTTCTTTGATACTATGAACTAGAATAGATTTTCAAATATTAGAGAAAAACTTTCTTTACTTCTTTATTAAAACTAAAACAATATACATATACAACAGCTACTCAAAGCTAAGAAAAAACATGTATTGTTACACTTGAGTAACAAATCAATCACTAACTATTTCTAGCTGGTAGTAACTGAATCTAGAAAATTAATACAAAAACTAATAACTTAAACTACTATATGTCATGTGGTAAGATTTGTAAAAGAACTCATGAAAAATGTCCCTCTTATATATATAGAAGATTTTTAAGAAGTCAAGAACATAAAGAGAGTGGCTAAGTGGTGTCTGATAAAGAGAACATGACTTTAGTAAAATATGAGGTAATGAACAAGATCCATCGAAAAAAACTAAAATTGTACTAGTACTATAAGTTCTAAGAATCCAGTTTGTTAATAACTCAAATTTGTATTAGTGAACTCTTGATATTCCAAATTTAGGTACAAGAGGTGAGGAGTAACTAAGTAACAAAAGCGAATAGGGACAAGGTGATATAACTACAAAGTAACTACTAAAAAATATGAAAAATTAGAGAGTAATCTAATAAATAAAGTTGCTAATAAAGTTAACAACTTTTTTATAAATGGCAATACATTCCCCATGATAAGCCATACATATACCTCCAAATGGTTCCTCACTAAACAAGACTGATAACTAAATTTTCACTTAACATAATCAACTAAAAGGAGAGTGTTTGTGGTAACAAGCTAACTATTATCAATGACATCTTCCATAAAATATGAGACATAGGAGGAGAGTACCGGTGAGTAATATTATGAATACCGTATTGAAATTGGTAATGGAATTGATTTCGGTATGGCATAATATTGATATTGATCAATTTTATCTACCGTTTCAGGTAATTTTTATAATTTTATATATTCTCTTAATGTATTATGTTATGTATTAAAAATAATAAAGACAAAATTTTAAATAAGTAAATTTGTACTTCTATTATAGGTTGAAATAAGTAACCTATAGTACTATGATGTTACAAGAAATGCATATAGAATGATTCTTCCTTAAAAAGGTGATGTAGTGGATGCCTTTTATAGACCTATTAAATCGCTCACGATTGCTAGGAATATAGGACTCTTTCAATTTTGTTAATTCACAAAAAATACCAAAAAGAAAAGAGAATTATGAGAAAGGGAATTCCTATTTCATTAATAAAAAATTGTCTTGACTTTCAGCTACAATGCCTTTATATAGGCAGAAATCCCAAAGATACAAGGAAAACCTTGATTATGCCCAAAAACCTAAAATATTCCTAAAAACACAAAATTTGCCTATAATGAAGCCCAAAATGACGTGTCAAAATTAATTCCCTATAAAAAGTAATTGAGAAAAAAAATTATTAAAAATAGTATAATTGTCAAATTGAAGGCTCGAATTGGCCCCACAATTACAAAATTATAACTAGGTGCAGTTTTTATCCCATTGGTCTAAGTAGTGTAATGCTTTCCGATTCGCATCATTCTCCCCAAGAATAAGAAAATTCACCCTCAAATTGGTTGCTTGGACATCATCAAAAGAGTCACCATGAAAGGGCATCAGATGCTTGACATTAAATACATCTCAAGTCTGAATATGACTAGGCAACTTAAAACGGTAAGCATTGGGGTTGATTTTCTCCATAATCTTCGAAGGCCCAAGTTTATTAGCTGACAACTTGTTGTAGTCACTTGTGAAAAATTGCTCACGAGTGAGGACAACATAAACGTAATCACTAACATCAAATTTCATGTGTCTTTTTTTCTGATTAGCAGCTTGTTTGTACTTGGAGGTGGCTTGTTGAAGGTTCTCAGTGACTTTTCTTATGAACCTTGTAATGTCAAACTCTTTAAGCCCTTTTGTATTGGTCTGTTCTTGGAGATGCTATTGTATATTGATATATACATGGTTGTATATGAGTTCAAAGATGTATTTAAGTCCTTTGGATATATATGTAATGATTTATAATATGATGTGCCCTTATATAAACTAAGAGTTCTTCGGTATGCGAAATCTTAGAGATTTCTAACATATAAGTTTCTAAGTGTGTAAAACTGAGTCCATTGGATAGATATGACCATGGTGGTTAAGTGAAATGTATTCTAATGCCTTAGATGAGATTAGACAAGATTTATAGACTTATTGGACACTTAGAAAGCTTAATTGGAAAAGTTGATGTACATAAGGGCTTAAATGCAAATTGTTAAAAGTCAAAGGACTTAAATGTAATTTTTAATTCTTTGAGGACCAATATATAATTTTATAAAGTTGAGGGGCTTAGTTATTATTTCCAAAATTCCAAGGACTAAAATAAAAATAACAATTTTGGAGATTCCTAAACTTTGGGCTTAATTGCAAATTTAGGAAAGTTTGGAGGGTAAAATGATAATTTCATACAACCTAAGGGCAAAATGGTAAATTCACCATCTTTGGTCAAAGAAGAGTCAAATTTTGGACCCTTCTTCATGGTGTGGCCGTGCAACCCATTATTTGGACATTAAAACACTTAGTTTTAATTAAAAGAAAGAAGAAGAAAGGAGAAGACAGGAGAAGAAGGAGGGTTTCGACCATCACTTATTTTTCCACCAAGTTTTTAATTATTCAACCTCAATCAAGGTGTTCTAAACTCAAATCTATCATTAGATTTGAGAAAATCTTAAAGGATTTGAACATATCATCAAAGGAAGGTTTAGGTAAATTTTGTGTCATCTCTCTCTACATTATTATTTTGAGTTTGGTGTTAAGATATGTTGTTCTCCATGCTTGAATATGCATGGAACATGGTTTAGATGAATGAAATGTATCATGGAGAGGGTTCTTCAAGTCAAAACTGAAATTGTCCCTTTTAGGTGAAACTTTGTGAATTTTTGACTATGTTTTGAAATTGATGGTCTAAATGAATTCTATAATGTTAATTATACATTTATGATTTGAATTCATGATGAAGAATGAAGAAGATGTTTGTTGGTTAAGTTTAGGCCGAAATGATGGAGAAGAGGTGGATTAATGTAACGAGTTGTACAATTAATAAAATGTAGCTTCAATGAAGGAAATTGGTTTGAAGGGAGTGGTGGAATGTGTCATTGATTGGAAGTGTTACTATATGACATGATAAGAGCATGAATTATTATGATAAAGTCTTGGAAATGTGACTTGAAAATCATTAGGTGTTTGATAAAATGCCTAAGTGAACTTGGCTTAGGATTTAAGGATTTGTAATGGTATGCATTGGAAAACACTTTTATGTTTACTTAGATGAATTGTTGCTTAGTTGACAAGTAAAGGCCTAATGTGCTTGGATAAAGATGTGCTTAATTATGTTTTGAAAATGAGTAAGTATGGGATTAAAGGCATTAAATGCCTTAGAAAATGAAAAAGAAAAGCTAATATGAATAGTAAGGAAGTAACCATGTGAGAAGTATAATGGTTAGATTCTATAGCTTATAGGG
The DNA here is from genome assembly GCA_025504915.1 of Erythroxylum reticulatum. NCBI lineage: Eukaryota > Viridiplantae > Streptophyta > Magnoliopsida > Malpighiales > Erythroxylaceae > Erythroxylum > Erythroxylum reticulatum. The sequence goes on along the minus strand of JANSVA010415906.1, from coordinate 16,702 downwards.
AGTGATATTGTGTTTTATACACTTAAGTGAGGGTGTATAAACATGAAATTTATGTTTAGGTAGTAATTTCATTACATATCCTCTTTATTTATAAAGGCTGGGGAGTTGTGAATCAAGGAGCCCGCACCCAGGATTGTTGAAGCTAAGAGAGTGTATACCTTCTTTTGAGGTGAGTTGGGAAAACCGTATTTCTCAAATAGGATTAGAACATCCTAAGACAAGTATGATGACTAGTATGTGAATTTTAAACCTAGGCAACGTCTGGTAGAATTGAATTTCAAATGGATGCTAATATATTTAGGTATTTAATAAACGTCATTGTTTCGAACAATTATGCATTCGGAGTACAAAAGATAACTTTTGTTGTATGAAATAATGTTTCAACATTATTTTTGAAACCGATATTTTATTACATATTTTGAAAATTGATATTGTTTTCAACAAACATGTGTTTAAAGTGTGAAGGACAGTGCTTTCTGATGGTTTAATTTCATATTTTGAGAAATGATATTACTTTTAACAAACCTGCAAATAAAATGCAATGGATAACGTCTTATTTTTCTAAAACTATGCTTTTGAACAACTTTGCATTTGGATTTTAAAGGATGACTTTTATTGCATAAAACAGTGTTTAGGAGTTTTTAAATGCATAACTGAGTCATGTATTCTGCATGTATTTGTTCTCTTTTAGCTTAGAACCATAGTATGGTTTCATTTTATCGGTTGGACCGATAAATAAAGTCATAGTGCCTTACTTGTTTTTGTTCTTAATTTTTGTATATGATTTTATGTGATTGGTGAGGAGATAATTGGTCGATCGTTTGTTGGGCAGAACTGATTAAGCGACCTCCGTACCTTTGACGCTAGTACATGAAAGTCAAGTCGCTGTATAAACACCTTTCTATGGAACTTGCGGGTGATTCCACACATAGGATTTGGACACCGATGAGGTCAAAACCTAGGGTCATTATGCTCTTGTCGACTGTAGTCTGGACTCACCACAGATGAAAGTTGAGCCAACACCAAGGATTGGTGGCTGTGCACACTAGTTTGGCTAACTAGTGGTGTCACACGTGATTGTTTTAGTGTATTCTGATAATTGTTTTCTGATGAGATTTGAAGTATACATATGATGCTTTTATGCTTTGTGTACAGGAACTGGAACCTATGTTTATCGTACGAGTGAACTAAAAGGCTAGGCTTTTATGGTTCCTAACCAGTATGCATTGCATCATAGGCTAGGCCTATGTGATTATACTAGCTGTATGTTCACTTTATAGGTTATCTATATTGTCTTGGTGTGTATCGAGTCTTATTCCCATTATATGTTTTTCCTGCTCACTGAGTACATAATGTACTCACCCCCTCCGTTTTCCAACTATGCAAGTTAATTTAGTGAGTTTGAAGCTTTGAGTGGATCGTGTCATATTTTGACATTTTTGGGGTATTACCACTCATGGGTCGGTTTTATTTTGTACTTTTGTTATCTAGTGGCTCATGAACTGAGTTTATGTAGATATGCTTTATGATTTTGTAAGATAATTTTTGATTTCCTTGTGTTTTACAAATAACTTTATGTATGAATCTTTTGATACTGTTGTTGAGATTGCCTTGAGTGGGCTTTAAAGTCCTGAAGTTGTGGTTGGATATAAGTATAGAAGTGTGATAAAAAATGTTACAGGTTTTGGGATTTCTAAGACAGCTGTTGTGTTGCCCAAGTTATAAAAAAATATTTAATTAGCCTTGCATAGTCAGATTAAGGATACCATGAGTATCCTTAGCCCGGTTATGCAGCGGTTGTCATGGGCCTGATGTGGTATCGGTTGTGACAAACCTCTTGTAGTGAACCCACAAAATCATCTGCTCTACCATAAATTTGAGTCCACTGTGGCATAGTGAGTAAGTCTAGGGAACCCCGAGGCATAACAAAATACACCACTTGGAATGGGCTGAAATCGGTACTCTTATTGATAGCATGGTTATGAGCGAACTCTGTTTGACATAACTTTTGATCCCAACTCTTCACATGATCACCCACAAGACATCGTAACAAATTGCCTAATGATCTATTAACAACTTCAGTCTGCCCGTCTGTTTGAGGGTAATAGGCACTACTAAAGTTAAGCTGTGTAAAGGCCATTTTCCATAAACTGCACTAAAAAATGACTAAGGAACTTGGTGTCCTTGTCTAAGACAATAGATTCTTACAGCCTATGCAAATGATAGACATCTCGAAAAAACAGCTACGTGACACTAACTATAACACCCCAACATATACCCTGGAAGTATTATAGCATGTCTAGGGTGTATTAAGAAGTGAACATAATGAATTAATTACATCTAAGTATAGTAAGAGATATAATGGTACTTAATATAAAATAAATGGTAAATGGCAAATTTGTTCACTTCGATATGGACATACATACTTAGACGTGAAATATGTATGGAAAATTTTGATATGTTTGCTTGGATTATGGGCATTATTTAAGGGAACTTGATAACAGAATTATTCCATAAGAAAATGGGACGTTTTTGGTTAAATTGGATGTATTTTTGTGTTACTCTTGCATGATAAGACCGAAGTTAGTTGATTTAGGATGTATACCTCACTGAATGGATATGTTTCACAGAGTATAATTCTATAATTTAACCATAGCTTGGTCTGTAGACCTCAAAATTTTATAATTCTAATTGGAGATTAAAATAGAGACATAGATATAAAACTTTCATGAATGAACCGAAGTTTTATTATGCCTTTAAGGTTTTTGAATTTTGGTTTGAAATTGAGTTATGGTTATTGTCCTTATTTTCAAACATCTTGTAGTGTTTTGGATATAAATCTCGGAATACTTGACCTAATTGCATGAAACGTTGCCATTAGAAACTTAAGACATATAGGAATGAAATAAATTGATAATATTATAGGCTAATATGGAAATTAAACGAAGAATAAGGACCAATATCCAATTTTCATAAAGTCAAGTCATGGATTAATAAGATTAAAGCATGTGTGTCCAATATAATTATAACAAATGGTCCAATAGAATTAAAGACATGTCCGAATACAATTGTAACACATGTTCCAATAGCATTGTAACATATGGTCTAATAGAATTGTAATATGTGGTCCAATGGGATTGCAATACATGGTCTAATAGGATTGTGCCATATGGTCCAATGGCATTGAAACATGTGTCTAGGACTAGAAAATTCATGAAAAGGCATATGGAGAGGGGACATGGATGAAACTTTGACGGCTTAACTTCGTACTTTTCTCCTCTCCATTTCACCTTCTTCATTCCATCATTTTTCACTTGGTGATTCAAGCAAAATCCAAAGAGGAAGGGAAGGAAAAACATTAGAAGAACTACTTTGCCAATTTTCAGGTTTAGGACTTCACTTAGTTGATTTCTGTATGTGTATGATTGAATGGATATAAGGATTCATTTAGATGTGGAATTTTTGTTGGGATGTTGCTTTGGTGTTATCTTTGATAGAATTGGTTAAATATGCCGAGAGTACGGTGTAGTGGAATTATATCTAGGGTTTGTTTAGGTCAGTCATATTGTTTGAGTCATAACTTAGCTTACAAACCTCTAGATTGCATGATTTTAGTTTCACATGAAACTTAAGACATAGAGCTAAATATCTCTAAAGGTACTTTGAATTAATTCTGGCCTTATGACCTTAGGAATTGAGGACGAAAAGGTCACCTGATGTTGTGCATATTTTAGACTAGCTTGTGATATTTTACTTATATCTCATGATTTAGAAGTCCAAATGGTCTAATTGTTGGTGCTATAGAAACTACAGACATAGAGAGAAAAAATGTCCAAAAGACCTTGAATCCAAGTTATGAATTTTTCTATATGCATATTAAGGAACAAAGAGTGGCATGAATAGAGAGAGTGTCTATCACATCCATGACATTATTTTTGTTTTCAATTTTTTTACCGAATCTTATCTAAACCTTTTTAAATGTGTATGAAACTTTTCAAACTCTTAGAAATAAATGAAATAGGACTTATTACATATAAATTGGGAGACTGAACATTGGAATATAAGATTGAGCATAAGGCATTCCAAATAAATTTTACATGTATATAAATGATTTGTATTCATATTCATTACTCATATATGTATAGTATGATTATATAAGTGTGATTTTGAAACCTTCTAATGATGATAAGTTATGACTTGCATGTATGAACATAGATATAAATTTATGAATTGAAATACATGTCATATGATTTATCAATATATGAATCGTGAAATTGGCAAATGGTTAAAGCAAATATTATAGTGCCTGCTTTATTGTCTCAGTGGTGGATAGATGGGCATGCCTGTAGGGTTACAGTGCAGTTGCTATAGTTTGACACCACCAATGTCCACAGTTTGATACTTTCAGGTATCCACAGCATTTGTAATCAACACCTATAAAAAATGTGCAGGCTTAACACAGAAAGAAAACTTAATAGTCATAAATAAGAAATACAGCATGACAATATGAATAATTGGAATTGATGAGCATTTTTATTGGTTGTAATGATGAGTTGTAATAATGTGCAATTATATTGATAATTTATATCAATGAGCGTTGAATATCAATATTTGGCTTATAAATGTGCATTTTCTGTATAAGGATAATATGTCGAAGCATACTGGCATTATGTACTTTGCTTAAATATGTCATCATTATTTACATGATCATTGAATATCAATGTTAGGCTTGTGAATATGAATTTATTGTATATGAGTTATGATATTTTTGAATATGTGTGCTTGATGGATGACTGTTGTGAGTGATCATCCAAATTAAGTGCTTTCCCTACTAAGCATTCAAACTTAGAAGCACAAATGTTAATTCGTGTAGGTCCAAGTCATAATAGTGAGTTACAGGGAACATCTACAGGGAGTAAGGCCAACAAATAGAAGAAAAAGTACTTGTGGAATGTGTTTTTAGTTAAAGGTGATTGAACATATAATGGTTAAAGGAAATTGTATGTTTTCTTTTAGATAACCATATAAATGTAAAGATGTATTACTACTGTTAAATGATAATGTTAAACATTGGGGAGTTTTACAATGTGTATATATATACATTGAATAGAATTGTATACCTTTAATGGTTGTACAAGAATTTGGTTTCTATATGTGTAGATGGTTATAGGTTCCATATAGGGGTTTTCCACTAACAACATTAATTGTCTTTCTTACAGGGGATGAAATGAACCATTTTGGAAAACCGTTCAACCATGACGAAGATGGAATCATTACCCTGCTATGTATGAGGTAATCTAAGCACAAAATCCAAATTAATATCAACCCATGGCTGTGTTGGAATAGGTGATTTATATGAACCTGCATTAGTTGTGACCCCTTTCGAGACTTGACAGACTCGACAACGCTAAACATACTTCTCTTTTCAATTTATGGGCCAGAAGTAGGAGGCCTAAACCAGTTGTAGAATACGATCATGCCTAATATGCCCCTCATTATGCACCTCCTGAATAATCTTCAACCTCAAGCTGCAACAGGAATACATAGTTGATTCCCTCTGAACATAAACCCATCTTGTAATACAAAGTTTGTCTTTTCTCTTACCCACACAACACTTAAGAAGCAGAAAATATGGGTCAGTACTAAGCAAATCATGAAAAGTATCAAAACCAAATACCTCTACATTAAGTTTAGTCAATAATGTCCTTCAACGACTCAAAGCATTTGCCACGTAGCTCGTCACCCCCACCGTATACTTCACCATAAAAGTGAATTGCTGCAGATATATGACCCAAAAGGCATGTCTAACTGACACCTGATACTACCGATAGAGGTGCTTCAAGGCTTTGTGATCAATATAGAGGATGAACTCTTTATGGAACAGGTAGTGCTTCTAATGTCTAACAACTTGTACAATAACGTATAACTCCATATCATAGGTACTGTAATTGAGCTTAGATCTAAACAACTTCTCGCTGTAGCACGTCAATAGTTTAGTATTCTAGCTCAAAACTATTGTAATGCCCACCTTCAAGGCATTAGTATGTAATTCAAATGGTTGGGAAAAGTCAAGCAATGTTAATATCGGTGCTGTAGTAAGGCGTTGTTCCATCAACAGGAATGCTCCCTCAGCCTCTTCATTCTATATGGGTTTGCCTTCTTTCAAACAGTTTTTGATTGAGGCCATGATACTACTGAAGTGGGGAATGAAACACCTATAAAAAGATGCCTAAAATAAGAGAAAAATTCCTTCACAGCTTTGATGAATAGAGTCCCCGTAATCTCCTAAGTATGTTGTAAAAACCAGCAGAGAAATCATTAGGGCCCGAGGCTTTGGTAGTGTGAAAATGAGAAAGCATCTTTTTGATCTATTTCTCATTAAAAGGGGAAATCAAAGAAGCTTTTGTATCTTAATCAGTTGAGCTACTAAAGAGGTTCTTTATATTGCAAGAGGGTTCTACAGTGTGATCATACCCCATCAACTGAATAAAGAAGCCTTTCTCCAAATCAAGTAACGAGTTATGATCTGAAAAAAATGTTACCTTCCACATCACTGACTTGTGAGATTCTATTTCTGTTCTTCTAGAAATTACAGCTGAGTGGAAGAATTTGAGTTGGAATCACCATCTCTCATCCAATTGACACAAGATTTCTATTTTATGATGGAGTTCAACAAGTTAAGGGCCTGCTGATATGCTTTTAAGGTAATTTCCTCCATAGTTCGCAAGTTGAGATCATAACAATCATTGTAACAATTTTCTTGAGCAATTTTGTGTCTTCATTTGAGGATTGAATGGATGTTAGATTTGCCTCGAATGAAGAGTTTAAATGTTTCTTTAATGTTTCTCATTTTTGTATGAGTTGATAAGCTTTGAAACCTTGTGCCTCCTAATTCCAACAATTGGAAATGAGATTCATAAAGCCCTCCATTTGGGAAATGTCATTAAAGTAGCAAAAAGGGGCTTTAATCTTATTGAGCTAAGTTATTCCTTAAATAAGCATGTAAGAATGGTCAGAGAAAATAGAGTCCCCAAAATGAACATGGGATAGAGGAAAATAGGCTGCCCAGAAAGGATTCACCAATGCTCTATCAAAATTATTCCTAATGAACATATTGCCCACTTGTTTTTCAACCAATTAAAGAATCAACCTGATGAAGTGAGGTCCACCAAATCCACTATACTAAATAGAGAAGTGAAGCTCTTTGGTGTCACCTATAGAGAATCTTTCCCCTTCTCTATCTAAGTCAAATTTAATGTGCAATTGAAGTTGTCATTGATAATCCAAGCATGCTGAATAGTAGTTTGTAACCTTTATAGATCTAACCATAACTTATGTCTCTGAAAGCCACAGTCATATATAAGAGTAATATCAAAAGCTATATGATTCCTCTTTAGTTGACACTTCAAATGTAAGAGTTCATTGCTTTCCTCTACTTTCTAAACATTCAAAATATCAAAGTTATAATAACAAATGATCCTCCCATTATAACGGGAGAGATGATTAGAGTAAAACTTCTAATTAGTACCTATAAAGTATAAGTCCTTTAGCTAAAGAAATTTTTTAACTTTGGTTTCAAGCAGACCAACCATCCAAGGCTGCTTTTCTTTGACAAATTCCTTCACTATGGACTTTTTTAGAGGGTTATTAAGCCTCCAATGTTCCAAATGAGGACTGTCATTGATAAGTGCTTAATTAATTTTAAAATTATTCTATAACACTTATCGATTAATGAAATTGCTTAAGATACTCACTTTGACTCATATGTGATTTTATGCACAATTCAGAAGAAAAGAAGCTAAAGTGAGTCGAAAGCTCTATATTTTGTCTATTTTTTGAAGATTAATTTTTGCTTGTCTTCATGGAGGAAGAAGAAGAAAAATAAAGATAAGAAAAAATGAAAACATAAAGAAGATGAATCAAAGTGGCTTATGGTGGTGAATGTTTCATGCAAAGGTATGAATCAAAGTTGTTTATGGTGGTGAATGTTTCATGCAAAGGTGCAGCATCAAAATGCATAAGGAAAGCAGCCAAAGGTGGGTAAAATGACAATGCAGCAGACGTTGAAAGCATAGATCAATATAACAACAACAAAGTTCAAAATGCAGGCAACATGAAGCTGGAAATGACGACATGAGTAGATGAAAGTGCTAGTAGCTAGACAGGACCAAAACTCCATGCGTTATTCTTAAAACACACAACTAAGGGTTTTGTGTGACTAGTAAGATGGATCACTATGTTTAATTGTCACATCAACACAACAGTACCAAGAGAATAGAGAGTTGGGAGGTTTAGCAAAGAGAAAGAGAGTTTGCGGCAGAAACAAAGGGAGGCACTAATGGGTTATTTCAACTGGGACAATATTTAATGGGGGCCAGAATATTTTTCAGGGAGAGATCCGTAGAAGGATAACGTCTAGAGGTCGGTTTGAAGGTAACATCAACACCGATGACCCAGGATAAGTTTATTTTGTAGTTTCATTCTCTCATTAGAAATTGACTGTGTTATTCTACATTAATTAATGATGCCAATTAATTTCTAATAAGATACAACATAAGATAACACAATTAATTTCTAATGAGAGAAATAAACAATAAAAGTAGTAAAATACACTTAACCCAGGTCTTGGACATCGATGTTATCTCTGAACTAGCGTTGGGACATTACCCTTCTTTAGATCTCTCCCAGAAAAATGTTTTAGCCCTCATTGAATATTGTACCAGATGAAACCACCCCAGTAGTGCCTCACTTTGTTTCTGCTGCAAGCTCTCTATTCTCTTTGCTAAACCTCTCTACTCTCTATTCTCTCAGTACTGTTGAATTGATGTGATAATTAAACATAATGGTACATCTTATATTCATGCAAAACCCTTAGCTGTGAGTTTTAAGCAAAATGTATGGGCTGTGTTTTGCATTAACGCAGGCGTTAAATGCACAACGTTTGTGTTGAATGCAAATTCGATGCAAGAATGCACAGCGTCCGTGTTTTGATCCTACCCAGTTGCTGGCGCTTTCTTCTACTCACACTGTCATTTCCTACTTCATGCTACTTAAATTTTGAACTTTATTGTTGCTGTATTAGTCTATGTTTTCAATGTTTACTGCGTTGTCATTTTGCTTTCCTTCTGTGTTTTGATGTTACACGTTTGAATGAAACATGCACCACCATAAGCCACTTTGATTCATCTTCTTTATGTTTTCATTTTTTTCTTGTCTTTAGTTTTCTTCTTCTTGCTCCATGAAAACAAGCGAAAATTAATCTTCAGAAAATGGTCAAAATTTATAGCGTTTGACTCATTTTAACATCTTTGTTTCCGAATTGTACCTAAAATCGCATATGAGTCAAAGTGAGTATCTTAAGCAATTTCATGTTAATAATCGCTAAGTGTTATGAAATATTTTCTAATCAATTAAGAACTATCAATTCCCCCCACACTTAGCTTTTGGTTCTCCCCAAGCAAAACATTAAAATTAAGCTCAAGGACCCAAAACATTGACTCATTTTCCATATGTTCCAAGAATATATAATCACAAACAATGATGAGTGACTTTCAAAAGTCATAGCAAGATGTTAACATTCCAAGCTTTTACTCATAATTAATAAATATTCATTATCCTCAAAAACTAAGCAATCTAATGGTAGACTCAAGAAATGTGTTTCAATAAATATATCCATGGGTACACTCAACATCATTCATAATCATGACAATCCACAACTTTGCATATCATTTCATTTCTCCACCACTAAAATTCACATGTAAAATCATGAATTAAAGGAATTTTCAAGGTTATAATATGGGTAAAGGTAAGGTGAGATGTATTTGGGTTAAGTAACTTGAAAGCCATTAAGCTAGTGAAATAAAGGTGTCAGTCTAATAAGGCTCAAAATCTCACCGACATTGTCTACCACTAGTCACTACTCTTCTAAAGATAATACATATCGACCAATCATAAGAGTAAAAATACATGCTAAAGTTGCTAAAAAATTCTCTACTCAATTCACACTCTAATTATAACTATATAATCCCAAAAGCAATAGAAAATGAGAAAACATTTTTTTGTTTTATTCTTTATCTCGTTTTGATTGAAAACATAAAACAAGCAAGAAATAAACCAACAAAGAACACAGATGCATATGAAAAGAAATGAGAAAATGTAAAGAAAAGAAATTTACTTCTCTTGGGTTACCTCCCAAGAAGTGCCTTGGTTTAGGGTCACTGGCTCGACTCCATACTTTCTTTATGTGACAAAATTATGATCTTCTGGTACTACAATTAGTGCCACTTCCATGTGGGATTATTCCAGATAGGGCCTTACTTGATCATCATCCCCATTCTGCTTCTTCCCTATCCTTAGATTCTTAATCTCAACTGAGTTCAAACACTCTAGAAAGATCTTAAATGTCTCTTTGGCATTTTCTTCCTCATTTAATTCCTCCAATCTACTATGTAAAGGTGAATATTCATTCTTAACAATAAAATGGAACTTAGTACTCAAGTCTGAGCTAAAAGATATGTCTTTTTCTGCTTCATCCTCCTCTATTTCTTCTACACAAGCAACTCCTTGAGTAATGCCTTTAAAATTCTCAAGATCCTCATCACTCTATAAATGTTGGATCCCATTTCTGGAATCCAACTCTTGCGAAATCATATCATAATCACTGAACTTCTTCCCTTGAAGTCTCCTTAACCATCATCAATTCCTCTTCTTGCTTTGATACTATAATTGTTGGGCATCGATTCTAGAGCCCAACATTCCTTATCGTAAACCGTGTACTTGTTCTTGATACCATGCATGGTTATTCCTATTTAACCCTCATTATTCATTTTCGGATCATCCTCATTCTCTAGTACCATAGTATCGGGCCTTATCTTCCAAATCTTTCTTATAATGAAGCAAACATTCCATGCTCAACTTCCATCTAGATATTGAACATCTTAGAGGCTAGGTTAAAATTCTATTCCTTCAGATCATTTGATAGCTCATGCCTCTAGTTTATCTAGACACAAAGTTCATCGCAGTTGGAGGTCGGAAAATGAAGTTGTGGCTGAAAGAATCAAACAGTGGTTTAACCTCAATCATAGTGCACCTACCTTGGGACAAAAGGCATAACTTACTCTAGATTTTTTAGATAAGGGTCATTCTTAGAGGGTTTGAAAGAGAATTTGAAGATCTGCAACTTTTATGAAGGCCTTGAAGATAGATTCTATCATTTGAAGGGTCAAAAATGGACCAGATGATAGCATTAGATGATTAATGTACAAAAGGAGAAGTTTAGGTTATATAGGCAGAAAGCGGACGAAACAGAAAGCAGACGAAATAGAAAGCATACGACACAGAAAGCTGACAAAGCAAAAAGTAGACGAAACAAAATAGATGAAGCAAAGCATCCAAAACAAAAGATAGACGAATCAAAAAGTAGACAAAGTAGAAAGTAGACTAAGCAAAAAGCAGACAAAACAGAAAACAAACGAAGCAGAAAGTAGACGAAGTGAAAAGCAGACGAAACAAAGCAAATGAAACAAAGCAGACGAAGAACAAAGCGGACGAAACAAAGCTGATGAACCAAAGCAGAAGAAAGAAAACAGACAAAGCAAAAAGGGAAGACGAAGTTAAAGAGTAGACGAAACAAAAGACAGACGAATCAAAAAGCAGATGAAGTAGAGCAGACGAAACAAAGCAAACAAAGTAAAAAGGGCAGACGAAGCCAAAGAGCAGATGAAGCAAAAGACAAATGAATCAAAAAGTAGACGAAGCAGAAAGCAGACGAAATAAAAAGTAGACAAAGCCAAAAAGGGCAAACGAAGCCAAAAAGCAAACAAAGCAAAAGCAGATGAAGCACAAGACAGGCGAAGTGACGAGGGCAAATGAAACAAGGAACAAACAAACCAAAAGACAGACAAGGAAAAAGTCTTAAGATAAAGCAGGGTCAACTTAAGATGAAGCAAGGTCTTAAGACAATGTGGAGTCAACTTAAGATGAAGAAAAGTCTTAAGATTATGCGGGGCCAACTTAAAACGAAGTAAAGTTTTAAGACGATGTGGGGTCAACTAAGATGAAGCAAGGTCTTAAGACGATGCGGGGTAAACTTAAGACAAAGCAAAGTCAACTTAAGACGATGCAATTTTTAAGACAAAGCGTCTTTACAAATGATACATCTTTATAGACGATGCATCCCTATAGACGATGTGACATCATCACAGACTATACATCTTTATCCTCCTAAGCATTTTCCTTTCTAAGGACCATAACTCTCGATCTAGAGTTCTAAAAATTTCATACTATATACCCTTAGAAAGCTAAAAGAAAGAACTACAACTCTTTAGAAGACAATTTGGTCTAGTTTAGCCTAGATCAATCCAACTTATTCCCTTAAATCATAACACAAATTTTACCCTATGGAAGGCTTGTAATTTTTTCACGGTGCAACCTTGGAATGACCTGAACACAACCATTCAGCTACCCATTTGACTTTATGAAACTCTCAAATCTTAACTCATTTGATAAATCATAATTCCTATCTTTCCTTTCCACATATCTCACTTAGGCATACATATGTATATATATATATATCAACAACTTATACTCAAAACCATTTGTTCAAGCTGATAATTATCTCAATATCATCCATACATAATTCCTATTTCTTAACCTCAAAGGAATAAAGTTTTTACAAATATTTGATGGCATTCTAAGCCATATTACAACATCATCTCAAAGTCTCAAATTACAATAATTCTTAAACAAATAAACTGGGTATGCAACTATAACATTGTGCATTCCCAAAACCAATTCAAATTACAAATTTAACAAACTTGGAGAATTTCCTTTAGGCTCTTGATCACTTGATCTCTTAGCTATCACCTAAAGATGGGATAAAAGGGGGTGGGCTTGAAAGCTCATGGGTAACAGTTTATAAAAAAAATAAGCAAAACTTTTGAGAATATTTTTTCTTGTCATATAAAATTTTCATTGAGTTTATAAACACATGTTTCTTAGGCTTTCAAGCAAAATTCACAAGTCACAAAACATAAATGCATCAAACTTGCTAACATAACATGAACACATAAGTACATCAAAATGGTTTAGGTAGGTACAAAAGCATAACGTAATACACAATTCCCATAAGGGTCTTATATAGCCGTGAACTTAGGAGAGTCCATAAATGAGCTCCATGCCACTAGCGAGCAGGAAGGAGAAGCCATTAACTTGGTCAACTTGCACGTGACTAAACTTAGGGAACCACCACAAATTGACATAACACATATTTCATAATTTGTAAACTTGTCCAAAAATGGCACATCTTGAAAACTTTCTTTTCATAGTTATGAGAATATTTTGAAAATATGGTTTCATAAACATGTTATCTTTTCAGAAATCACTTGCAAAGTCTTTTCATCAAATATCAACATAATTCAAGTAACAAACGTATAAAAATTTCACAAATCATTCAAAAGAAATAGATGTAACACTTATGATGCAATTGAAATTAGTAAACTTCTTTGACTTAAGGAAAAACAGTAGTGGCTTATTTACTATATTATAAACATGTACCCACCTTGATTTCCTTGCTTATAAACTTAGTCAAAAATGCTTCTTCTCTTGTTCCTCTTGCCTCTCTTGATCCCTTGATTCTTTTGTCCTTCTTGATTTCGTTGATTCTTCACCAAGTGAAGAGATACTTAGCTCAAATAGAAGCTCTTCTCTTTCTCTACCTTTTTCCCTTCTTGAACAACCTTAAAATCTCTTTTGAAGGCTTAGAAAATTGAAACCCTAGCTTGTTTTCTCTTCTTTCCCTATTTCTTTTTTTTTCGTGCTTCTCTCTCTTCTCTCTTTTCTCATCCACGCATCTAGCTTCTTCTCCCATCCCCAATTCATGTTTTCTCCTTCTCTTAAAATAAAATCAAGAATTCTTATTTCAAATTTTCCATTAATGTTTGAGAAATGTCTAATTTTCCCTTCCTTATAAGCTTAGGTTCTTTATCCTTAAGTGCCTTGTCAAAATTACCCTTGAACATACTTATAACCTTAACACTTTAATTCAATCAACCTATATCATGTAATCTTTCTAACATTAACATAATAATTAACTCCACAAATTTCATAAAGATCTTATAATTGATGTAACTCATACTTATTCATAAAAAAAAAATTGGGGGCTAAAATTTCTTCCCTTCTTAAAAGAATTTCATCCTTGAAGTTCACACCTGACTGATTTAGGGTAGGGGTTTGCTTCCTCTTATACTCCATTTTCCATTTTACTCCATCAGTCAAATAATTTATTTTAAATTACCCTAGTTAACGGATTCAATCAATCCCTCCATGACTTGTTCAGATATCACACTATCCTATTTATTTCCTCAATATAATTCAAACTACTCACCATTTTCCACTTCCTGTGTTAATAACACCAATATCATATCATATCAATATTCTTAACATACTCACATATACCACATTACGAATTTAAGACATGTTTCATCAATAGCACTTCTTATAACTATTTTATACGAACCTATTCATGTCGGGCTTAACTAATCCTTCGTTTGAGCCTGAGCACACCTCGGCACGGTGATACTCTCAGAGGTAATTTACCTTTTACTTGATGATTCATATAAGTGTAATGTCAGTACACTTAACTCTTATGTCTATTCTTACTGTAGTCCAAGCCTTTGAGGTTGACCCTTTCAATTCATTCATCTTTCTCGAATCTCTTAAGTTCTAAAATTGATCAATTTCACCTGTCAAATAACATCTTCTATTCTGGCCTTTAACAATTTGTAAGCCTTACTCATCATAATACAAAAGTGAAGAATCTTTCTATCATCTAACTCCTCATATAGTATTCAAATGACGTTACTAGGACATTGATTGCGATGCTTAAGGTAAACTAAAACTATATATAGGTCTCATGTTCCTATAAACTTCAAACTATATGCCTTAAGCATATTTCTGACAGTTAAGACCATCGGTAAATTAAACATTCACTCACTTGATTTGACATTCTTAGTCGCTAAAAGATTTTTCGACGTATTACTACTAAGATGTAAAAATTACATTATCAATTGCACTTTTCTAGCAATCTATTTGCTCAACCATCTTTATTGATTTCACATACTTCTTATTTTCAATCATTGTGTATCATTCTTCCTATTTGAACTCAAAATTCAGATCTGTTTTCAATCTCTGAATCCTCAATTTGGGCTTGGTTCATCCTTTCATGTGAAACTGATCTTTAATTTCATAGCAAAGAGCACTTGATTTGCCCAAAATTCAACTGTATATTCTATGCTTCTTTTTGCTCTAGTTCTGATAACCTCAATTTTCCATTTGTACAATCATAGTCTTTCGGTATTTATATCAATCTTCTCAGTATCGTATTCAATTCTCTCAATTCAATGATTGCCTCCAATTTTTATGATCTGTACTTGTATATATACATCCAAGACGTTCCTATACATATAATGTCTCTAAACTTTCAAAACAATCATTAGTGTAGCAGCTTTAAATCATGTATTAAACAGTCAACTCTTAAGGCTTTAGTTGTCTTCATACATAAGAAATCACTTCATTATGCTGCATTGGATTCCAAATCTCTTATATAACATCAGTGCATATTATAAATTCTCCAAATCCATATGATATAATTTATATCTATACAATTCCTAAAAATTCTCTTTACTCTCATTACTCATACTCTTTACACGTTTTTCTTCACATATTCAAACTATTCTTCTCAATTTTTTGAATATCTTTAATGCATCATCAAAATTTTCCTTGGATCACTTTAATCTCTAATACTATAGTGTTGTCAGGGCAATTGTTAACTCAAGAAATTTTTATCAAACTCCATGTGCCCTCTGATTAGTCCTCGTAATTTTTTTAAATAACTGATTCCTCAATGAGGTAACATTGTCTCACTTTATTTTCAATTTCACAATTAACTTCCTTTCTCAAATGATTTTCTCCATTCTTTGAATTTCCTCATACCTCACCTTGACTTATTCTAATGTTTGCTCATTCATACAAGTTTCTCTACACATTGTAATTTATTTTGCAAACTTAACTTCTTATGATTATAATACACTCATCAAGTCATATTTGTATCTCCCAAACATACTTACACAGAATATAACGTGAACCTATTAACAATCCGTGTCTCCTCAAATTCAGGAATCCACTCACATGCTCATTTACATAAAACAAAATACATACTTTTTCAATAACATAATCTACCTCTTTTGCTTGGGTCTCTGTTCGGGGTAGGACTCCCATACTCATTTTCAAATCATTACATATTTATTTCTGATTAGTTGTTTCATTAATCATCCTTAACATAAACTATCTGATCTGCTTAATTTAACTCAAAAAAATTCCTCTGCGAAAGATGGTTTCTTGTTACCATCATCTATATTGTTCATCTTTATCAACCACTTACTATCATCATCACATTATCAACTATTCTTAATACCTCGGGAAGACCAATTTCTATCGTTCTCATAAGGTAATAATGTTCTAATCACCAAAACTTAATGGAGTAATGAATATACTTACTGTCGTATATACTTGGGTGGCATCATCAAATTCACCCCATTTTGTCCATATATTTATATCCATAAATTCACTCATATCTTACATGATTGATACTTTGATCTCCATTTATCCTAGACGATATTCTTCTCTTGATCTTCAAATTTATTTC
>JANSVA010415876.1:0-21864 GCA_025504915.1 Erythroxylum reticulatum | reverse complement strand
GCCAATAATTGCAGATTCATCAGGACTCAAGACTAGCAGATCATCCACATAAATAATAATAGCGAGGAAAGATGAGCTAATACCTTTGGTAAACAAACAATAGTCAGATGTGGCCTGAACAAAACCATAGTTGATAAGGGTTTGAGATACAGCTTTGTTCCATTGTCTGCCAGCCTGCTTCAAGCCATAGAGAGATTTTCGTAGGCGACAGACTTGACCATCCCTTAGTTTATCATAATCCTTCAGAGGTCGGAGATAAATTTCTTCATCGATAGAACCGTGCAAAAAAGCGTCGTTAACGTCAATATGATGGAGTGGCCAACAATTAGCAGCAGCGATGGCAAAGAATAATCTGATTGTCGTAACCTTGGCGACTGGTGAAAAAATGTCAGAATAATCAATACCAGCGCGTTGGTGGAAACCCTTAACAACAAGTCTTGCTTTTCGACGGTCGACCGAGCCATCCGGGTGGCGTTTAATTTTGTAGACCCATTTGGTATCTAATAGGCGTTTCCCTTTGGGTAGATCGAAACTTATCCATGTTTCATTGGCCTCTAGAGCTGCTAATTCAGCTTGCATTGGACCAACCCATAACGGGTCATTTTTAGCAGTTTCATATGACAGTGGATTATAGTCACTAGAAACATTGGCCATAAACGATAGGTAGGTGGAAGAAAAATTGGGAAGTGTAGGGGAGAGAATGTCGAGTTTACCCGAGGAGATGGACGAGCCATTTGTAGCGGTAGTCGAAGTGTCGGCAGTGGCAAGGGAGACATAGTGGTCAAGGTATTTGGGTCTGGTACGAAGACGGGTACTGCTGCTTGGAAGAAACGAAGAAGAAGAAGGAAAAATAGAAGTGTCGGTGGGGATAGCAGTATGGGTATCGGGTGGGGTAATGGAGGGTGTTGGTTCGGGTGTGTGGGAAATAAATGGAGGAGTAGTGGGCCTTGTATGATTAAAAGGGTTGTGTGTTGTAGATGTGGGGATAATAGGCTAGGGACAAAATAGGGGTTGATATGTAGGTTGAGTGTGAGTATTAGCTGGAGGTGAGACAGATGTATTGTTGTAAGGGAATAAGTGTTCATAAAACATGACATCCCTTGAGATAAGGGTTTTCTGTGAATTCAGCTCAAATAATTTGTATCCTTTTTGAGCAGATACATATCCAATAAATATGCATTTTGATGCACGTGGGTCAAGTTTGTCTTTGAAGGGTTTGATGTTTGTAGAAAAACAAAGGCATCCAAATGTTCGTATATGGTCATAGGTTGGTTGTTTAGAGTAGAGTTTTTCAAAAGGAGTCATCCACCCAAGTATTTTGGTAGGTAAGCGATTAATTAAAAAGGTGACCATTAAAAGAGCTTCCCCCCAAAACTTAGTAGGTAATTGGGCTTGGAAAATGAGTGCTAGGGTAATTTGTAAAAGATGTTTGTGTTTGCGTTCTACAACACCATTTTGTTGTGGTGTGTAGACATAAGTTTTTTGGTGAATGATGCCTTTCTGAGAAAACATATTTTGGCAAGATTGGTTTGTGAATTCGGTTCCATTATCAGTTCGTATACATAAAGGTTTCAATGAAAATTGAGTTTCAATCATGTTGATAAAGATATTGAGTACTTCGTGTACATGGGCCTTACTAATGAGTAAGTAAGTCCATGTAGCACGTGAGAATTCATCAACGATGGTAAGGAAAAATCTTAAACCATCAATGTTTGGAGTATTGTACGGGCCCCAGACATCGATGTGCAATAGTTCGAAGGGTTTTGTAGCTATGATTTTGTGCCTCGAAAAGGGTTTTTTTTTCTTGTTTTGCTAGAGGACAAATGTCACAACAAAAATCAGTGGGAATTTTTTGAATAGAAGTTGGTACGTGGAAAATTTTACTTGGTGATATGTGTCCTAAGCGATGATGCTACAAAGTATAATCATCGGATATAAAATTAGCAGAAGATTTATTTACATAAAACTGAAGGGATGGGCCTTTTAAACCGGTGGTAAAATTTTGGGTAGTAAGACGGTAAATACCTCCTTCCACTTCGATTATCGCTACAATATCGTCACTCCATGGTTCCTGCAAAAAAACTTTGTTATCAGCAAAAATGGTTATCAACTTATTTTCGATAGCAAGTTTGCAAATTAACATCAAGTTTTGGGTAAAAGTTGGTACACAGAGGGCATTTGAAAGAGTCATTTTTTGGTGCAAGTTTATGTTCCCAACAACAGTTACATTTTTATAAGATCCATCAGGTAAGATAACTGGTTTGGTGTGTTCTGTGGTGGGATTTTCTAATAGATTAGGCTTTGAGCACATATGCGTGGAGGTCCCTGAATCTACTATCCATGAATCACTGTCATATTTTTCACTACTAGAAAATGAATCATTAGGGGTAGAGCACTTACCTGCACAGCTATTGTATGCTACATGATGTGCTTGAGCAACTTGTTTATCTTTGACAATTCGTATAAGTTCCTGCACTTGTTTTGCGAGTGCGTCAACGTCCATCTGTTTTTCCTGCTGTTCTTGTCCTTCATTAATTGGACTGTCTAACATTGTTGCTCCTGCAAATGTGCCTTTCCCTTTTTTTCGTTGAAGTTCTTTGTACCATTCCGGTATCCCATTCAGCTTGAAGCAAGTTTCCCTGAGATGTCCGACTTCATGAAAGTAACTGCATACTTTGTCTTCCCTTTTTACGAAAGCTCTTTTGTTTCCACCATCTTTATTCCAAGTTTGCCGTTTATCATTCGCTGGGCTACTGTGCACTGCAAGAGTTGCTAATAGAGCAATATTCATGTTATTCACACCTTTTGACAAACTGTTAATGTTCCTCTGTTTTTCGACAGTGACAATCATGGAGAATGCCTTACTAACAGAAGGTAATGGGTCCAGCAACATGATTTGACTGACTACAGGTGAAAACTCTTCCCTTAAATCTATCATAAAATCCATCAACTTATTCGTATTTGCTACGTCCCTATTATGTTCCGCAGCATCACAGATACATCTCTTCATGGGCATTAGACAGTCCACATCATTCCATAACTTCTTCAATTTTCAAAAATATTGGGTTACAGTGTCATTACCTTGTCCCAAGTTGTTAAGTTCCTGCGTTAATTGGTAGAGGTGAAGACCACTGCTCTCACCGTATCGGCTTCTAAGCTCCTCCCATAGGTCTCGTGCTGTTGTTACCACCTTGAATGAATCGCGTATTTATTTGATTGTAGCATTTAAGAGCCAAGTAATGACCATGTTATCTGCAGTAATCCATTTCTTCATCAGAGGGATGTTACCTTCTGGTTTTCTGGTTTCATCGTTCACAAATCCTAGCTTGTTCTTGGCTTTAAGAGAAATGGTCATCGATCTGCTCCAACTCAGATAGTTGTGCCCATCAAGAGCATTTGTCACCATGACTGTTCCTGGACTATCAGCTGGTGACAGAGTAAAATCGTCTGGTTGATCCTGATATTTGTCACTTGTACTGTATTCTTCCATGGTTGATGCGTGTTTTGTATTTAGATATGAAGATTATGTAGGTAAATGGATCGTGCGCTTTGATACCATGTAAGTTTTTTAAGTTGATATCTTCATCGTTAACCGATGAATGAAGAGGGAGAGAGAGAGGGCGAAAGAGAGGAGCAACTTTCGTTTCATATATTGCTGCTGAAAAAAATACTGTACAAACGACGTATATATATACAATCAGCTAACGAAAAACTGCAGTAAATATTTACAGAGATGTGTGTGTGAGCTGTAAAATATTTGCAGAGGTATGCGTGTGTGTCCTGTCTGTTGAGGTGGTTAGACAAGGAGGTATCTGCTGTGGTGTAGAGGGGTGAGCTCGTGATGATTACTTTCTACCAACAGAACTTGTCGAATGAATTGAAATGAGGATGCTGTATTTCCACGTGAACATTAGGATCAGGACGGAGTCAGGAGCTCAAAAGTTTAACCACTGCTAGCATTTGTACCTTTCAATTCCTGTATCACTTGTAACCGTTATATTCATTCGTTTCTTCTCTCTTACTTACTCGCACTTCTTCTTAAAGCCCATTTAGTCTTTTGTCACACAAAATCTTCCCCAACTCTTTCGTATCTACATCTCACTTTCTCTCCGTTCCAAGCTTTAATACTAGTCTCTCTAGTTCTACTTTTTTTTTTTTTTTCCCTTTCTAATTTTACCTTTTTTCATTGCCGCTGCGGCTTTGCCGTTGAAGTACTCTCTTAATTTTCCTTCAGGCTTTCTCCTTTTCATGCCCTTTCTCTAATTCTTCCTTATTTTCATTTTTCTCTTCTTTCTAACTTACGGGTTTGTTCCCTATTTAGCTTACTAATGAAGGGTTGTTTATATTTTCTTTTCTTTTTCCATCGACGCGCAGGTTGTAACTTCTTACCATAGACATGGTGATGATGGGAATAGAGAGGCTAGTTGTGAGCTTGAAGTCCAAAATAAGGTCACTGAAGACCAAAAAACCATATGATAAGATTGAGAAAAGTGACAGCATGAGATTTGAGATAAGAAGCAGGAAGGCCAAGCAGCTCATAGAGAAGACCCTTAAAATTGCAGATTCACCCAAGACCAGAACTTATGCTTTTTAAGGTTGCAGAGACAGAGCACAGCCATAGATTTCTCCTTTTTCTGTTCTTTAACAGCTTGTTTAGTTGCTGTTAAGTGTCAGACTACTACACTTAAAATAGGGCTGTTCCTCTTTTTGCAAGAGACCACTTTGTCTCTGCCGAGCTCAATGTAAGTCAAGAATCATCTCTAAGTCTATTGCTAATAAATGACTCATTGCAGGGGCTGCAAATTTTTTACTCTTCATCTTCCAAAACAATAACAAATTTAAAGCATTGGATGGACTCTTTCTCTCAAATGAGCTGTTGTTTACAAAATATGCTGGTTCTGATTATAATTATTATTGAAATTAAGATTTGATGTATACTATTAATTTCGACGCTAGTTGCACTTTATAAAAAAGTTATGTTTTACTCATTTAAAGAAGACGTCATGCAGCCTTTTTTTGAAACTTTGAGATAATGTTCAATGCCATTTTCATTCCTCAGATCCTCTGTCCCATTTTTTATGTACCAATCCTGTCCCCTTTAATTTTAATCTTTCATTTATATGGGACTTACAAAAGTGAAAGGTTGAGATTAAAGAGGACAGGATTGGTACACAAAAAATAGGACAAAATATCATGTCCCTATTTTCAGCCCAACTTTTGGGAATAGAAGATAGTGTAATTAAGGTCATCCAAGTTGTGGTAACGTGCAAGGAGTACTCCTTTTTAGAATTCCTTCTCATGCTAGTCATTTCAAAGAAATGTTTGCAACTTTGCATATAGGGATCATTCAAATTATTGTACATATGTAGTACAGAAGTTCAAGTTCCACTAGAATTAAGAGAAAATGACAGATAGGGAGATCTATTCCTCCCTCTCCTAGACCAAGAATAGCTATAGATACACAGTTCAGTTGTTTTCATTTGAGCCGACGTAGGTTGTCTGATCAACTACTTGATGTGCCAAGTTGTCAATCATATATGTATCGGCCGTAAATAAGTTACTGACTAGTAGCTAGCTTTACAAACGTGGATAGATGTTACATCACCATATCAAGAACACATGGAGTAGGCTTCCCCATAAACATGTGGCTATTCCGTAAGAGAAGGGTTTTCTGTTGTTATCTTCATTTTTATGCTCGTGAAAGGAGACTGCAACCCAATTTGCCGCATTTTCTTTCCTTTTTGTTTTTATAGCTAATATATACTAATTTGAACCAAGTTCTCTAAATCCAATTTACTAAATCTTCATCAGGCCCTACTTTGATCTTGTTGTTGCTTTGATAAACTCCTAAGTCGATTGCTTCTGGTTGACGCGTAATTTGGTTCGGAAGTTTTTGTGGGACAAAAAAGAAAATCATGATTGTTCATTTTTCTTAACTTCCA
Source organism: Erythroxylum reticulatum (assembly GCA_025504915.1). NCBI lineage: Eukaryota > Viridiplantae > Streptophyta > Magnoliopsida > Malpighiales > Erythroxylaceae > Erythroxylum > Erythroxylum reticulatum. The sequence continues at coordinate 15,922 of JANSVA010415876.1, read as the reverse complement.
GTTGAAGCCGTTGATGTTACATCTCAACCTTCCTTCTTGTTGAGCCATTAATTGCAATTTCAAGAGCTGCGAGTTCCTTTTGTTGTCAACATTTACAGAGTCGCATCATGGTGATGTATGGGTGGCCATAATCGAATGGACCTACGTATTATGAGTAGCCTTTGCTCTTTCTGGTCATTAAGGAGCTCCATTTGGCATTTCAGTACCATCATGATCATCCATGTCTATTATACCTAGGTTTTGGCAAAAGAGTACGTACAAAGTGGATCCGCAGAGAAAGGAACGGAACTGTATCCTCTCTTAAATCCCCTGAATCCAATGTACTAAATTCTAGGAAAAATAAGAATTGAATTCAATAAATTACAAAAATGTCTTGACCTTCTTTACCATTCGACTTTAATTGAAAAAAAAAAGGTCTTAATCTTCGTTACAACTTTTTTCTAATATAATATTGAATTTCTTCTTTTTGTGGATTTATCCATCTATTTCTCATCCCCTAGAGAGAATCTAATATGGGTGTGAAGCAGATTAGGTAGTATGGTAACTCCAACGAGTTGAAATGCTGATTTGGAGCTTCAAACTAGTTCATTTTTGTACGGATGTTGGTCTTTTTCCACGTAATAAAGATGTATGGATGATAAAACCTTTACTGGAAAGATTACTTGCTGACATTATCCAAGCTCCACCACAAAGTGAAAAGGGTTGGTCTAAAGTAATGAGGAATGCTAAAGAAACATCAAGAACCCATATAATTGACCATTTCAATATATGGATAACAAAGACAAAAGCAAAAAAAGGACGGATTGTGGGGACTGGGAGAGGAAAGAGCATATGAGGCTCAGAACATGAGAAGAAGTTAATCCTGATGTGGCAATTGTTTACACAAGGAATGAAACTTCGATGCTTCAAATGCTCATAACGACAATCCCCCATTCTTCCTCACTAATTGTTATACAAAGAGGAATCTCCTCAAGGAAAGGCAACCACGTAAAAGGTTACTTAAAAGAACATCCTGGTTTTGATGGTGGTCAGAATTTTATTGGATTATCTAAGCCGACAAGCAAAAAGAAACGAGAATTGCGTGTCTAATGTAGTACCTTGTCTTGCAATATGAGATCTCAATTCTTCAATGGATCTCCAAGCAAAAAGCAACAGAGGTAATGCAAAATCCAAGTATTATAACTAGTTGATTAGGCTTGAGAAGTTGGGTGAGCAACTAAATTAAAAATGAATATATTCCTTGTGGAGATAACTTGATAAACCATAAGAGAAAAGCGGGTAATCAGAATCAGTACAATTCACTTTATTAATCCTGCAAAGTCTAAGAGACATTGAGCACTATCGTTTTCCGTATTCTTTTGATAAATTATTAGCATGCCACCAATTTGGTGAAAGGTCCTTGCGGTGCAAGAGGAGAATCTGGAGAGTACAAGTGAGTTTATCAAATTTCAAGTTTTCTGAAGTGAACCGGTTTAAATAAAGAAAAGGTTTAGCTGCGAGATGCTAATCCAAATGAGGATTGCATTTAATTTGCGTGTCAAAGAGTGCTCGTTAACATAAAGCTGTTGAGAAGTAAAATTGAATGACTTATGAACAAAATGTAGCCTGATTAATATATATATATATCATAAAGCTGTTGAGCAGTAAAATTGAATGACTTATGAACAAAATGTAGCCTGGTTAATATTTCCAATTCTATAGCGGAATAAATCTTAACCGTTTATTCTTGCCACATGATGGACGCACCGGATTAAACATCATAGATATATAAACTGATCATCTCCCTACTAAATAAGGTCACAATAATCAAGTTTCTAAGTTTCTATAACTGTAAGAGAGTCAAGAGAGAGAAACTAATAGTAACCAAGAACTTGGTCAAGTTTCTCAATCTCTTTCAATAATGACATTTTTCGCATCAGATACACAATATGATAAAGTAACCACACATAAGAGGGAGGTAAATTGTGTATAAAAAAGTGGAAGGTACTTTCAAATTAATAATATCCTGCTAAACAAAATAAGTCTATAGATAGAAGGGTCCTATCAACTTTCGAAAAGATTCTGTTAACGTTGAAAACGAAAAGATCCTATTAATTGAAAGGAGTCTGCTAGCACTAGAAAAGAAAGGAGTCTGTTAATCGATAAGAATCTACTAGCGCTCAAAAAGAAAGGAGCTTATTAATCGATAAGAGTATGTTAACACTCAAAATGAAAGGAGCTTGCTAATTGTTTCAAAAAACGAAAGGAACCTCTTGCGATATAAAAATAGAAGGAGCCTATTGTAAAATTGAAGGAGACTTTTGAAAACACAAACATATAATGTAGAAATTTAAAAGTTAGGAAAAGAAAAAGAATGACACAGTCTATTTATACTAGTTCGGATAATATCAAAGCTTACGTCCAGTTCCCAAGTATCCAACTTGAGTATTTTACTATAAGAATCTAAGTATTAAATTTAACGAGCCTCTCCAAACTCACAAGTACATATTTTTCAAGATTCTTCAACCTTCCACACTCGTAATGTTTAGCAAACTTGTACAAGCTCTCAACAAAAGTGTACCAAGGGTTTAATAGTCTTTCTCAATAAAGCAATTTTACTTTTTAAGGCACAAAGAGTTTGATATAGATATAACTTTCAAGAACATTGCTGTTACTGAAGTATTTCACAAATCAATGTGTATTTTGCAAATGCAATGGCTCTTCATTAAGTAGATATTTTTCTTCAACTAACTGTTGCTTCATTTTAATTCTAAGTTGACTTTTTATCTAACGAATCTTCGATATCATCTCTGTTGAAATCTTCCAATATTTAGACGTTACGAGAAAAGCTTTGTCAAAACTTATGAAGCTAATTTTTCAAATTAGTAAGATCCTTCTGGATATTATAGAATCATTTCTAGTAAGGTAAGTTCATTAAAAAGAATTACTGTAAAAAAAAGACATTTTTTTCTATGATTTTATTTCCTTTTAAGAATTATGTTGTTACCAATAAAAGGAAATAACTCTGATTTGAATTTTGAAATATTATATAGTTATCGTGAAAGTCATTAATAGTGAACCTTGAGCTGACACAATATTACGCTCATATGATTTGTTAAGCTAACACAATATTACACTCATATGATTTGTAGCAATTGTTTATTCAAGATCCTAAAGTTATGTTAATATTGATTTATATCATAAAAATCATATTTTTTACATGTGATATTAGAACATGTGTTTTGCAGAATTTGTTCATATATTTAAAACTATGGTTATTTGATGATGAATGTCAAATATTTTAATGATTGAAGAGTTTTATGACTAATCACTATTGATGGTTTCTACAACATAAAAAAACAAAAAATATTGTGGTGATGAATTTTTAAGATGGCAAACTAAAATAATGCATCAGGAATATCAATGTTAAATCTCTTGCATATAAGACCTTTGTTTTTCTTAGTTGTTGAATTGTATAAGAACTATGACACTATAAATGTGCTACAAGTATGACTCTACTATATATAATTTCTAGTTTATCTACTCTTAGATAATGTTAGATATATATTAGAAGGAAAATAACTAATTGATTTAGCTTGAGAAGTGGGGTAAATAGCTAAATAAAAATGTATATATTCCTTATGGACATAATTTGATTGTTAATGAGAGAAAAGTGGGCAAATATAAATCAGTGCAATTCACTTGATTAATTTTACAGTCTAAAATACGTTGAGCACTATCATTTTCCTTATTCTTTTGACAAATTGGTAGCATTGACAAATTATTAGCATGCTACCAATTTGGTGAAATGTCCTTGCGATGACAGAGGAGGATCTGGATAGCAGGAGTGAGTATATCTAATTTCAAATTTTTTTTAGAGTGGACCTATTTAAGTAAAGAAAATGATTAGTTACAAGACACTGATCCAAAAAAGGATTGCATTCGTGTGTCAAAGAGTACTCATTAACATAAATCTGTTAACAAGTAAAACTGAGTGGCTTATGGAAAATTTGTTAGAATGTGGCCTAATTTATGACCATATTCTTTATATATTAATATAATGGAAGAGCTCTATTTGGTTTATATTTCCTATTTAATAATAGAATAAATCTCAACCATTTATTCTCGTCATTTGAAGGACGTACTAGACTAAAAGTTACAGATATATAAATTGGTCATCTTTATACTAATTAAGGTAACATATTGTTTTTCATCAAGCTTTTGTAATTGTAAAAGAGTCAAGATAGATAAATCAATTTTAACCAAGAATGAGTTGAAGTTCTTGAATCTTTTTTCAATAATGGAATCTTCCACATCAGGTACGCAATATTATACTCTTATGATTTCTAACAATTGCTTATTTAAGATCCTAAAGTTATGAATGCTAATTTTGATTTATTTCATAAAAATCATATTTTCACATATGGCATTAGAGTAAATGTTTTGAATAAACAATTTGTTCATCTATTTTACTGTAATTATTTAATATTGGTTGTCAAATATTTTTATGTTTGAATAGTGATTATTCACTATTAGTGGTTTGTATATAATAAAAATATAAAAATTATTATGGGGATGGAATTTTAAAGATTGCAAACTAAAATAATGCATCAGGAATATCATTGTTAAATCTTAGACATACAAGACCTTTATTTTTCTCAGTTGTTGGATTGTACAAGATGTATGACTCTAGAACTATATGAAAAGTTTGACTCTACTCTAGATAGTGTCTAGTTTATCTATTCTCTAGATAATGTTAGATAAATATTAGGAGGAAAATAACCCATTGATTTGGCTTGAGAAGTGGGGTGAGTAACTAAATTTAAAATGTATATATTCCTTATGGAGATTTCTTGATAGTCAATAAGAGAAAAGTGGGTAATCAGAAGTCAGTGCAATTCACTAGATTACTTATGCAGAGTCTAAAAAACATTAAGCACTATCATTTTCTAGATTCTTTGGACAAATTATTAATATGCTACCAGTTTGGTAAAAGTTCCTTATAGTGACAAAAAAGGATATGGATAGTAGGAATGAGTATATCTAATCTCAGGTTTTCCAAAGCGGACCTGTTTAAATAAATAAAAGGCTTAGTTGTGAGATAATAATCCAAACAAGGGTTGCATTCGTATGATAAACATTACTCATTAACATAAAGTTGTTCAGAAATAAAACTAAATGGCTTATGAACACATTGTTAGAATGTGGCCTGATTAATGACCATATTCTATGTATATTAATATAATTATTAATATAATGGAAGATTTCGATTTGGTGTATATTTCCTAATTAATAATGGAATAAATCTTAACCATTTATTACATGGTGAACCTATTAATTAAAAGTCATAGATATATAAATTGTTCCTCCCTCTACTAATTAAGGTAACATTATTTTCCATCAAATTTCTGTAATTGAAAAAGACTCAAAAGAGAGAAACCAATCTTAACCAAGAACGTAGTGATATTTCTCGATCTCTTATCAATAATGACATCTTTTTCATCATGTATGCAATATTACACTCTTATGATTTGTAACAATTTTTTATTCAAGATCCTAAAGTTATTAATGTTAATTTTGATTTATATCATAAAAATCATATTTTTATGAGTGGCGTTAGAGCATTTTTTTTAAATAAACAATTTGTTCATCTATTTAAAACTATAATTATTTGATGATGATTGTCAAATATTTTGATGTTTGAAGAGTTTTATGATTATTCAATATTAATGGTTTCTATACAATAAAAATATAAAAATTATTATGGTGATGAATTTTGAAGATGACAAACTAAAATAATGCATCAAGAATATCAATATTAAATCTTATGCATATAAGACCTTTGTTTTTCTCAGTCATTGAATTGTACAAGAAGTATGACTCTATAATTGTACTATAAGTATGACTCTACTCTAGATAATGTCTATTTTATCTACTCTTTATATACTATTAGGTAAATATTAGCAGGAAAACAACCAGTTGATTTAACTTGAGAAGTGGGATGAGCATCTAAATAAAAATCTATATATTCCTTATGGACATAACTTGATAGTTAATAAAAAGAAAATGGGTAATCAGAAATCAGAGCAATTCACTCAATTAATTCTGCAAAGTCTAAAAGACATTAAGCTATCATTTTCTAGATTCTTTTGACAAATTATTAGCATACTACCAATTTGGTGAAAAGTCTATGTAGTGATAGAGGAGGATCTAGACAACAGGAGGAGTGAGCATATCTAATCTAAGTTTTTTTTTTTTTACAGTGGACCTATTTAAGAAAAGAAAAGGATTATCTGCGAGATACTAATCCAAACATGGATTGCATTTGTTTGTCAAAGAGTGCTCATTAACATAAAGTTGTTAAGAAGTAAAACTGAGTGGCTTATGAAAAAATTGTTAGAATGTGGCCTGATTAATGTCTATATTCTTTATATATTAATATCATTATGAATATAATGGAAGAGTTCTATTTGGTTTATATTTCCTATTTAATAGTGGAATAAATCTTAACTGTTTATTCTAGCCATATGATGGAGGCACTAGATTAAAAGTCATAGATATATAAATTGGTCATCTCTCTAATAATTAAGGTAACATATTGTTTTCCATTAGGTTTCCGTAACCGTACTAGTGTCAAGAAAGAGAAACCAATTTTAACCAAGAATGCGATGAAGTTTCTGAATCTCTTTTCAATAATGGTATGTTCCACATTAGGTACACAATATTACACTCTTATTGTAACAATTATTTATTCAAGGTCCTAACGTTGTAAACGTTAATTTTGATTTATGTCATAAAAATCATATTTTCACATGTGTTATCAGAGCATGCGTTTTGAATAAACAATTTGTTCATTTATTTTACTATGATTATTTGATGATGATTATCAAATATCTTGATGTTTAAAGAGTTTTTGTGATTATTCACTATTAAAGGTTTCTATATAATAAAAAAATCTAAAAATTATTATGTTGATGGAATTTTAAAGATGAAAAACTAAAATAATGCATTAGTAATATCAATGTTAAATCTCATGCATATAAGACCTTTGTTTCTCTCAATTGTTTAATTGTACAAGATGTATGCTCTAGAACTGTATGATAATTTTGACTGTACTCTATATACTGCCTAGTTTATACTCTATATAATGTCCAGTTTATCTACTCTCTAGATAATGTTATATAAATATTAGGAGGAAAAAAACCAGTTGATTTGGCTTGAGAAATGAGGTGAGCAACTAAATTAGAGATGTATGTATTCCCTATAGAGATATATTAATACTCAATAAGAGAAAAATAAGTAATTAGAGGTTATTCACTAGTTTACTTCTACAGAGTTTAAAAGATATTGAGCATTATCATTTTCCAAATTCTTTTGACAAATTATTAACATGCTATCAATTTGGTGAAAGGTACTTGTGGTGATAGAGGAGGAATGGATGGTAGGAATACGTATATCTAATCTCAGGTTTTCTAGAGTGGACCTGCTTAAGTAAACAATTTAGAAGTCATAGATATATAAATTGGTCATCTGTCTAATAATTAAGGTAACATATTGTTTTCCATTAAGTTTCTATAACCGTAAGAGTGTCAAGAAAGAGAAACCAATTTTAACCAAGAACCTGGTGAAGTTTCTGAATCACTTTTCAATAATGGCATGTTCCACATTCGGTAGACAATATTACACACTTATTGTAACAATTGTTTATTCAAGGTCCTAGTATTGTCAATGTTAACTTTGATTTATGCCATAAAAATCATATTTTCACACGTGGTATTAAAGCATGTGTTTTGAATAAACAATTTGTTCATCTATTTGACTATGATTATTTGATGATGATTATCAAATATTTTGATGTTTGAATAGTTTTGTGATTATTCATTATTAAAGGTTTCTATATAATAAAAAATCTAAAAATTATTATGTTGATGGAATTTTAAAGATGAAAAACTAAAATTATGCATTAGTAACATCAACGTTAAATCTCATGCATATAAGACCTTTGTTTCCCTCAGTTGTTTAATTGTATAACATGTATGGTTTTAAAACTGTATGATATTTTTGACTCTACTCAATATAACCTATAGTTTATACTCTATATAATGTCTAGTTTATCTACTCTCTTCATAATGTTATATACATATTAGAAGGAAAATAACCAGTTGATTTGGCTTGAGAAGTGGGGTGAGCAACTAAATTAAAAATGTATGTATTCCCTATGGAGATATCTTGATACTTAATAAGAGAAAAATAAGTAATTAGAGGTTATTCACTAGATTACTTCTACAAAGTTTAAAAGGCATTGAGCATTATCATTTTCCAAATTCTTTTGACAAATTATTAACATGCTACCAATTTGGTGAAAGGCACTTGTGGTGATAGAGGAGGACTGGATAGTAGGAATGTATATATCTAATCTAAGGTTTTCTAGAGTGGACCTGTTTAAGTAAAGAAAAGGCTTAGCTATGAGATACTAATTCAAACAATGATTGCATTCGTATGTAAAACAATATTCATTAAAATAATGCTATTAAGAAATTAAATTGAATGGCTTATAAACACATCATTAGATTGTGGCTTGATTCATGACCATATTCTATGTATATTAATATTATTATTAATATAGTAGAAGATTTCTATTTGGTGTATATTTCCTATTTGCTAATGGAATAAATCTTAACCATTTATTCTGCTCATATGATGGACGTATCAACTTAAAAGTTATAGATATGTAAATTGGTCATCTCTCTACTAATTATGGTAATAGATTATATTCTATCAAGTTTTTGTAACTGTAAGATTGTCAAGAGAGAGAAACTAGTTTTAACCAAAAATGCTGTGAAGTTTTGATCTCTTTCCAATAATAGAATCTTTCACTTCTGGTACGCAATATTATACTCTTATGATTTTTAACAATTATTTATTAAAGATCTAAAAGTTATGAATGTTAATTTTGATTTATGTCATAAAAATCATATTTTTCCATGTGATATCAAAGCATATGTTTTAAATAAACAATTTGTTCATTTATTTTACTATGATTATTTGACGATAATTATCAAATATGATGTTCAAAGAGTTTTATGATTATTCATTGTTAATGGTTTCTATATAATAAAATAATCTAAAAATTATTATGATAATGGAATTTTAAAGATGAAAAACTAAAATAATGCGTCAAGAATATCAACGTTACATGTCATACATATAAGACCTTTATTTTTCTCTTTTGTTAAGTTGTACATACAGTATGACTCTAGAACTATGCTACAAGTATGGCTCTACTTTAGATAATGTCCAGTTTAACTTCTCTTTAGATAATGTTAGATAAATATTAAGAGGAAAATAATTAGTCCATTTGGCTTGAGAAATGGGGTGAGTAACTAAATTAAAAATGTATATATTCCTTATGGAGATAACTAAATAATTAATAAGAGAAAAGTGGGTAATCAGAAATCGGTGTAATTCACTTGATTAATTTTGAAGAGTCTAAAAGACATTGAGCATTATCAGTTTTCACATTCTTTTGATTAATTATTGACATGCTACCAATTTGGTTAAAGGTCTTTGTGGTGACAGAGGAGGATCTGGACAGTAGGACTGAGTATATCTAATATCAAGTTTTCCATGGTGCACTTATTTAAGCAAAGGCTTAACTATGGGATACTAACCTAACAAGGATAACATTTGTGTGTGAAGGAGTACTCATTAACATAAATTTGTTGAGAAGTAAAACTAAATGACTTATGAACAAATTGTTAGAATGTTGCTGATTAATGATCATATTCTATATATAGTAATATCATTATTAATATAATAAAAGAGTTTATTTGGTCAATATTTCCTATTTAATAGTAGAATAAATCTCAACCGTTTATTTTGGTCACTTGATCCACTTACAAGATTAAAAGTAATCGATATATAAATTGGTCCTTTCTCTACCAATTAAGGTATCAGGTTGTTTTTCCTCAAATTTCTGTAACTACAAGAGAGTCAAGGAAGAGAAATCAATTTTAATTAACAACACAGTGAAGTTCCTTAATCTCTTTTCAATAATGACATCTTTCACATCAAGTACGCAATATTACACTCTTATAATTTGTAACAATTTTTTTTATTCAAGATCCTAAAGTTATGAATGTCAAATTAGATTTATGTCATACAAGTCATATTTTAAGTGTGGTATCAAAGCCTATGTTTTGAATTAAAAATTTGTTCATCTATTTTACTATGACTATTTGATGATTAATGTCAAATATTTTGATGTTTGAAGAGTTTTCTTTATTATTCACTATTAATGGTTTCTGTATAATAAAAAATGTAAAGATTATTGTGGCGATGGACTTTTGAAGATGGTAAACTAAATTAATACATCAGGAATATCAACGTTAAACCTCATACATGTAACACCTTTGTGTTTCTTAATTGTTGAATTGTATAAGATCTATGACTCTCAAATTGTACTACTGGTATGACTGCACTCTAGATAATGTCCAATTTATCTACTCTCTAGATAATGTTAGATAAATATTAGGAGGAAAATGAACGTAATGTTATTACTGGGATTTGAACTCTAGTTATTAGGTGAAAGTCAAACACCCCAACCACTGGACAATAAAGAAGAATGCTTATTATTTTTTTCTTTACAATTCTAATTCAAGTAGAATTTTAAAGAAGAAAAATAAGAATAACGACCTTACTGGGAATTGAACTCATGCATCCTAACTATTGGATGACAACAGATTGAACGTAAATTTCACTGTAACTATTATCAGGATTCAAAGTTCGTGTCTAAATACTTATTTAATTTGTTTTTAAATTATTCTATTTCTAGAATTTAATGCTATTCTTTATTTAGTCTAATGTTATGTTTTATATTACTTTTAATAATGATTTTATGTTAGCTTTACGTGAATTATTATTAAAATTTAAAATTATGTGTTATGTGTTAAATTTATACATGACATTTTAAAAGGATAATTTGTTAGTCATCAAAATAATTTAGTGAGTTTTTTTCATGTATAAATAGTCATTTATTCATAAAATATTAATGGTTATTATTAAATTAATTATATAGATAAATGATGTTTATTACTTGATATAATTTATAATTTACCCAAAGGTAAATTAATACTCTATAAATAATAAACATTGAGGAAAATCAATATTCACAATTGTCAAATATGTTTTATATCTAAATATATTGATTGTATTTGATGAGTTTTTATTTGATTACTTGATAAATTTTGTATGACATTAAACTAGTAATAATATATTGTTGAGTTTGTCCGAAGGAAGCCTATAGTATATTCTAAATATTTAATTATTTGAATATGAATTTAGATTTTACTAATCTTGATGTATGTGTGGATTGAATTAAGGCAAAGCAAATCAAACATAGTAAGAAATAAGTCACAATAAGTACTTAGTTCCTTGAAATTATACACATAAATATATATGGACCTTTTGACACTTTATCTTTTAGTAGAGAAAAATATTTTATCAACCTTATAGACAAAACTTTATGTTACGGATATGACTATTTGTTTAATGAAAAATCTCAAGCCATAAACACCCTTGAGGTGTCTGTAAAGGAGGTTGAAAGGCCAAAAGAAGTGAAAACGTAAGATCTGATAGAGATGGTGAATATTATGACAAATATGATAAATCAGGACAATGTCAAGGTCTATTTATAAAGTTTCTTGAGAAATATGACATATATGCATAATATACTATGTCAATAACACCTCAACAAAATGGTTGGTAGAAAGGCATAATAGGACATTAATGGATATAGTTAGGAGTATGATGAGTAATTCTTCATTACCTAAAACTTTATGGATATATGCACTTAAAATTGCTATATATTTGCTAAATATGATTCCTAATAAAGTAGTACCTAAAACTTGTTTTAAGTTATAGAATGGAAGGAAACCTGGAATAAGGAACTTGTATGTTTGGGGTTATCCAGCAAAAGCATGAGTTTGTAATCCATAAGAAAAGAAAATAGATTCTCGAATAGCTAGTGGTTACATTAAATCTCTTTAATGTGTTGAAATTATTATTTTCAACACTTTAAAGATGAACGTGAATCAAAAAGATGTAAGGAAAGTAATGACAATTCGAATTCTCAGACTGGCAGAAAAATAATTGACTAAGCATAGGCACGTACAAGGAAAAAGAATATTTGTAGAATCTGTTTTGAAATCAGATTCGATCCACCTAAGATCTTCATGATATTAATAATCAAATTATTGCCTTACTAATGGGGATTTGCAACCTAAATATGGGAGGAGGATATCTGTTGAAGATAACAAAAAGGAAGAAAAAGGGAGGACATTGAAAAGTATAAAAGAAGACTTTTTTACTGTTCACATTAAGCATTATGAGGAGTTTTACGTGTTCTGCAAATTTTCTGGTTTTCGGAGGATTTTTTGTATTTTTTTTGAAAAAAGATCAGGAATGGGGACTTTGTATTTTGCTATTCTTCTGTTGGTTTTTGTTTTTATTATGAGTAGCTAAATCTTTCTTCTTGGTTGAAAGGAACCACATTATCATCTAGTATGCTTAAGATTTCTAAATAAAGTTTATTTCATTGATGAATATTGAGTGTCTTCTTGATTGCTTTTAATGATTAAATTGATTGATTTCTAGGATGCGTAACTAAGAATTGATTTGTTTAATTTATAACCAGATTAGTAGGATTTGACAGTTAGTTTTGCTAATTTAAAGTGGCAATTAGGATTACCATCTTTACTTTAGAGTTTGGAAATTCTAAGAAGATGCTTAACTTGATTAAATGCATGTCATACGAGTGTTGTCTTGTTCATTGGTTTCTTAGTTCTTAAAGCTATTAATCAATTAAACTTAAGATTGTACCTAAGTTGATGATTAATAAGAATGCTTAGAATATATGTTTCTATTCATTTAATCTTAAGAGAAAACATCACCTAATGAATGTTTGTTAATGGACTAAGTTTTATATTGAGGATTCATATTAGTTTGATAATGTAGGTGACCTGAAACCAAGGTTCGTTATTAATTTTCCATATTTGAATATTTTTGTTTATTTTTCAGTTTTTGTCATTTTTAATTTTTTTAAATCTCATTAATCCAACCCCCAATTTGTTTTAGTTTTTAACTCATATAACATTTACCGTTAAAATTTCTCGTAGGAATGATCCCTACTTTCCACTATGACATTAATTTGTATTGCAGGAAGTTGGTTTCTTTTTACATTTTATTGCAAGCAACAACAATACCAAATTTTGGCGCTGTTGTTGGAGAATTTCTTGATTGTTTTTTTAGTGATTTTTTTTATTTTTATTTTGTTTTTGTTGCTATTGGATACCTTGTCTTTTGTTTGTTTTAGTTTCATAGCTTTTTCTGATTTTTTTGATTTTTTAACTGTATGGCTCACTATTAGTATGCTTTTCATTTTGACTTTTCATATTATCCTTATTATGATGATGAGTTTCCATCTGTTGTTACTTCCAAGTTTGAGCATCAAGGGGCGGATTTCACACCCTTAGTCACGCAAGTATTGAGGGATGACCAACAAGCTAAGGTATGTGAAGTTTGTTCATTTTTGGGTTGTCCTTTTTGTATGTGTCCTGTTTTGCAGGATACACGGTATATGTTTGCTTCTCCACTGAGCTGCTATCAAGAGCAGTCCTACTTCTAGTTAAAGCCTCCACCTCCACCATCGCCACCATAAGCTGATGAGATATCTTTGGAGGAGATCACAAAAAGTTTGGCAACGAGCACTCTTCAATTCCAACAGGAAACGATGAGTAACTTAAAGACCTTTGAAGATCAATTGAGTCACTTACGGATGTGGTAAGGAGCATAGAAGCTCAAGTGTCTACAAGCATTCTTAGCCAACAGGAGAGTGATGCTGAGAAGTTGTACATTCCGTCAGAGAGTGGAGATCATTTCGAGAACCTAAAAGTAATAGAGGAAGAGCAAGCAGAATTAGGAGAGGAAGAGGTTATAGTTCAAGAAAAGATAGAGGATGTGCAACCTCCTAAGGTAAGCGATGCAATTCATGTTACCGCTAACCAAATTTTATTTCCTTTTCCTAGTTGTTTACAAGTAAAAGAAGAAGAAGAACAAGAAGAGAAACAACAAGAAGAAAAGTTGCTAATCACATATGAGTTGAACGAGTTGAAGATCAAAGGTGACAAGCAGGATGTCGAGTCTCCACACCCATTGGCTATACTTTTACAAAGACCATCCTGGTGTGAGAAGGGTGATGCCCGAAAAGACGAGTAGACATTAGAGTATGAAGGCGAAATGATGAAGTTACACTCATCAAAATTCATGGAGCATCATGCTAAGAAGGAGCTAAATTTAAAGGAAGTTGCCCTAGTCTCCTTACAGAGTTTGACCATGCTACCTGTTGGGCTCAAGCATCCATTTGATAAGGGATGATGTATATATGCCAAGGGTCAAGCTTATGACTTTAAATAAGTGCTTAATAGGAGGCACCCCATTCGTATCCCTTTCTTTTGTGTGTTTTTTTCTTTTATGCATATCTTTTGAGTGTTTACTTTGAGTGTTTTACTTGTTTCTTTGGTTTGTTTTGTTTATAGGCGTTTGAAAAGGAAGCTGCAATCTTTCACTTTAACACTGCTATCTATTTTTTCAAAACTGCAATCATTCATTTCAAAGTTGCATATGGCATCCTCAATCTAGAGGAGCACTTCTATTTCCATCCCTCTTTTGTGCTTTTATTGTTTTTGAACATTGAGGACAATTCAGGGTAGGGTAAGTGTGAAATTTCTGCACATTTGGATTGTTATGAGTTTCATGGTGAAGATGAGAATGTAGTAACTTGGATGATTTCAGTCTTTAGTTAATAGTTAATTACGGTACAGGAATGATGTTGATGTTTTTAATTTGAGGAACTTTGATTGACTCTTAAAATGATGCTAACTTCAAAGTTTTTTGTTTTTCTTTTTCCTTTGTGTGCCTTGCATGTGTTTGGTGACTCTTGTGTATAGTGTTTGGTATTTAAGTGCATTTGTATAGCTTGTCATATGAATGTGAAATGGGATGCTTAGAATGTAGTGTCAAAAAAGAAAAAAAGCAAAAAAATAAAAAAAGAAGAAAAGATAACTATCTTTGTTTTTACGTTGTTGATTAAAAATATCATTGTCTTGTGTCATCAAATAAGAAGCATCTTTGTTCTTTTATTTTTGAGTTGTTATGTATTGGGTAATCTACATTCCGTTGGCTTCAACTCACATTCTCTACAGTTGAAGTTATGATTGGTGCTTTTTGTCATTTGAAATGGTGATTTAATGAAGTAGCCGAGGGTGTTCACCATAAAATATTCACCTTCGCATCGAAAAGTTAGATGACTTATCAAACTAGTATTGCCATATCTCTTCTTGTATTGTTTCTTTTCATCTATATTTGTGTCATATTGAGCATCCTTGACTTGTTTATACGATAAAAAATGCAAAATGGCTTAAATGCTAGATATTATGCATCTTGAGTGACTATTTTACTGACTGTGTGCTTGCATATGAGTAACTTGTTTTTGATTATGATATAGTTGAAATGAGTGAATTGGATTGAAAGCATTGATGGATTTATATATGCTTGAATAACTATTAACTCTTGACTGGAATTGTTTGAGTGAAGCATTTGATTTATTGTTTAATGACAAGCAATGGCTTAGGTGTGGGGGAATTAGTTACAAGAAGTTGGGTTGTAACAAATGCACCGCATAGCCCTCAACCTCCCCAAGCCAATTTGGATGATTGTCTCAGTCGACTAGAACAGTGAATCCAATGAATGGAGCATAATTTGATGGCATACTGGGAGCATTAAGGATTCCAACCTCCTCACCCACCAACTCCATGATTTCGGACTTAAACAAATAGAGAAGCATTCTTTTCTCTTTTCTGATCTATTTTTGCTTCTTTAATCTTAT
>JANSVA010415861.1:0-21869 GCA_025504915.1 Erythroxylum reticulatum | reverse complement strand
ATGAATTGAGTGAACCATCGATGATGGTTACCTCACTGAGTTCGCAAACTCACCCAAAAATTGCAACTTATTTTTCAAGACCGAGAGTAGACGCCTAGCTCTAGAAGGACTTTTCCTGCCATGTAGATCGTGTTGGAAAGAGAGGTCATGGCTCACAGGTCGGTCAACTGGGACTTTTGGGGGATGACCTAGTTAGGTATTTTGTATTTGTTTCTTTCGGAGTGATGTACAAACAGTAAACAATGACCGATATGTAAATTTATGATTTCTATGAAATGAAATGAGGAAACAAATTATGGTTTCAAAAAGTAGTGATTTTTATATTGATGTTTTATTATGATGCCATATGAAGTGAAATAGTGATTGTTCGTAGCTCGCCCTTATCCTAGGATATGTACCGGAATGACCTGCGAACGTCCCGGTGTGTACCCTGCGGTAAGGGGGCGCTACATTTTGTGAATATATAATGCTAGGAAAGGATTGATGAATTTTAAAGTAATCAAACTTACTTAATGCATAACCTAATTGCAAACTAGATAAATACAAGCTATAATGAATGAATAATCAAGACCTATGAATAAAGATACATACCCTGGATAGTCAATTGAGCAAGCACCGAACATAAAACATACAGATGTGTATAATTTAGTACTCATTTGATTAAATAAGTTAGTAATGTATAAATATATGTGTATTGTATGATATAGAAGAACAAATTGAGCATCCACATCTAGACATTGCCAGATCATTAGGGAAATAGCTATCTGGAGCGTACTGTGAGTTAACCTAGATGTTTTCTCATTATGTTTGAATTGTTTTTTATTACATTTTAGATATTGAACTATTATTGATATGATTGTGATATTCTAGACATTGTTGGTTTGAGGAGCTTGATATTCGGGATTGTGTCCAATTGTATGTTAAATTCCAGACTCAAATCCGATGAATATGATAAGTGACTGTGCACTTTTAATGAAAGTTATTTACAACATATTATATGAAATAATGCATTCCATCACATGAATATGCATGATCAAATAAAGGAGTTATGACTAAATTGATTAGTATGAAAAAAAGCTTAAAGCTCATAAATGTATACAACAAGCCACAGGCTTTATTATTAACAATCCTGGTATCTACAAAGGGGTAAGGGACAGTATTTGAAATGTGCCCAATATCCACAAGGGATACGAGACAGTAAATAGGCACTCGATCATAACAAAATAAAATAATATATATATATAACAAAATAATATATATATATATATATAACATTTTTGTTTTATATATATATTGTTTTGTTATGATCGAGTACCTATTTATATATATCATACATGTATCAGGTGAATGATTGTGAATAATTACTTAATTGTATTGATATAGAGATATGCAATGTTTGTGTACATGATGATGATATGAATGACTGGATTATTCTGAAATTATTATATGAAATGTTTGTAATCAAAATGTGCTTGTTGAACTATGATATATATTATGATTTGGTATACAAAACTAAATGATGTGATATATGGGATTTGATTTTGAATAATGTGATATACTTGTAAAATTGTTTATATATTTGTGATATTTGTGTTCTGACTTAAGTGAGCACATTGATGATGGTTCACTCACTGAGTTCATAAAACTCATAAAAATTGCAACATTGATTTTCATGTATTGACGAGACCTAGATTCTAAAGCAATCTGGTCGAAGTCTAGTATTATCAATTTTGCAAACAAAAAATGATTCAAAGGTATGGTCAGCTGATATCTGAGGAGTTTAGATAGAATGTGTTTGTTTAGTTTCTCATTTCATGTAGAACCTTTTGTATAGAACAGTGAACTCACAAATGTTTTTGTAACGTAAATATATGGAGTATGAAATGTAATTCTACAATATAAGTTATGTTTTGTTAATGAAATGGGAAAAGTTGATCATTAAAGTACTTTTTTTCTACAATTCCATAATAAGTGAATATGATTGCTCTAATATGCCATTTTAACAGTGTATGTCCTCGGTTTTCCTCTGGATGTTCAAGCATACACTCTATGGTAGTGATGTATTATAATTTTGGTATCAAAGCATGGTTTGGCATCCTTAGGGACATATAAGAGCATTTAGACATGATATAAAGTGAGAGACTCCTATAGATATCACCCTTATTGTTTCTTATAAGTCATCCACCATAGGAGATCGAGTCATAGAGTCAACTGACCTTGAGTCTATAGGAGCCAATAGAGAGTCTCTGGTACCTCAATTTGAGCAAATGCCTCTAAGAATTCCTGGGAAGAGATAAGTTTAAGAATAATTTAGTTTGAACAAATGCTTCTAATAATTTCCATATGTCTTAAGTTTCTAACTATACTAAGTTCACATAATTTGGTTCAGTATTATGTAAGTTATACTAAAATACTTCAGACTATACTCACACTAAGGCAATACAAAACACTCAACTTCAAGATAAATTTTGAAACTCTTAAAGAAAGAATTAAATTTTGATTCCTTCATGAAAAATATATCCCTATGTCTTTAGTTTAATACAAACTTAAAATCATCTCATTTGGATGTCTATAGATCAAGATATGGATAAAATACAAACGAATGTTCAGTAAAAACACTACAGCTAATATATTCCAGCAATTCTTCTTTCATATTTCTAGTTTTTTTTACACCTTTTACCAAAGTTAAAATAGCCTCTTCATAGTTCATCAATATACCTATATTAGGCCAAAATCATACTCCAATACCTCATCAATAACCTCTCCTATTCTAGTTCAAAATTATTCAATTGATAGCTCACAACTCATTGTCTTTCATGCATCAAAAATCAAACTAGAAACTATTACATTATTATGCATATAGTCCTAGTTATTTCTCAATTCAAGAACACTTAATTAACATATTTATTTGGAATAAATCCACCTTAATTATACTTCAAATCCAGACCTAATTCATCCATGAATCAATCTATATCCCACAGTTTTCATCTACAGGATCAAGCATAGAAAACTTCTAAGTTTAATCAACATATTTCCAGCACATATCACCACCAACATTACATGCATTTCAATCCAATTCAAGCATGATTCACATACTACTAAGTATGCCATAAAGATCAGATTGCTACTTACTTATTAGGCTAACAATTCAGCTTAAAACTCCAAATTATACTAGTCCTTCAAGCAGGAAAAATTCATCACAAACTCAAGGTGAAGATGAGCTAATTTCGGTAAAAACATAAAAGAACAAACAATTGGTTTCTTGGTTGTTTTGCGAGAGGTTAAGGTGTGAATTTCATGCACCAATTTAGCTAGAGTAAAAACTAGAATATAGAGATAAGTTTGAAGCAATTTCGGTGGAGAGAGGTGAGGAAAACATCATAAGCGTTGCTGCTGGAATTTGCTTCATCAACATGCTAGGTGTCACCAATTTTCAAAGACATATCTCTTAAGGCATGGAATCCATTTGCCCATTTCATATGCTACCATTAATCCACACAATAAATTGCCATATGTCTCCTACTAATCAGTCCACATGTCACATCAAGATTGGTCCACTTGTCATATACTAATTGATCCAATTGTCATGAAATTACTAGTCCATTTTTCACCAATTTAACTATGGCAAATGTCACTCAAATTTAGACTTAATCATCTCAATTTCCATATATCAATTTTTCTTACCACTTGGAATTTTTTTAAAACCAAATGTTCATTTAATTCATTAATCTCTCAATTAATAACATTTCATCCCAATTTATTAATTGAAATCCAAAGATACCAAAATTCAAGACATACCAAATCACAATTCACATCATGTTCACTTAACTTCTTTCATACCCCGGAATAAGTCAACTGAGTGCATATGCTATCTTTGTAATGTGTTCAAATATAAATTCGTGTATGAATGCTAATGTTATGCATGTATATGCAATACTTAATCTAGGGTTAAACCCTAAGCATATACCGAAAAATAGGATATCACAATTCTCCCCCTTAAGAAATTTTGTCCTTGAAACTCTGACCTAAATGGTCAAATAAGTAGGGGCACTGATTTCTCATGTGCTCCTCCATTTCCTATATAGTTTCCTCACTTGAATGATCCTTCCAAAAGACTTTCACTAATGGAATCACTCGATTCTTTAACTATTTATTCTGATATCAAATTTTCTTTATTGGTTCTTCATCATAACTCAGTACTTGTAATTTCAACTTTTGGAACCGATAACACATAAGTAGGATCAGATCAATATTTCCAAAGAATACTGACATGAAACATGTTATAAATCTGAGACATCTCATCTAGTAAGCCTAACTTATAAGCCCATGGTCTAACTCTCTCAATGATCACATAAAGACCAATGTATCTAGGACTTCACTTGCCTTTTTTACCGAACCTCAACACTCCTAGCCAAGGCGATAGTCTCATAAATATTTTATCTCCAACTTGATATTCCATGTCCCTCCTGTGATGATTATTATAACTCTTTTTTCTATCTTGTGCCAGTTTAATTTTACTTTATCCACAGTATCCTGAATCAATTCTAGGCCTTCAACAATTCTTAGACCCTCTTCATCCTAACATAAAGGTGATCGATACTTCCTTCCATATAATGCCTCGTACAGTACCATACTAATGCTCCTATGATACTAATTGTTATAAGCAAATTCAATCAAAGCCACATATTGATCCCAAGCTCCTTGAAATTCCAATACACAAGCCCTTAGCATATCCTCAACATTTTTAATCGTTCTCTCACTCTATCCATCTTTCTATGGATGAAATGTAGTACTGAAGTTCAACTTCATACCCAGTTTTATCTATAGACTACCCAAAATCTTAAGATAAATCTAAGACCCCTTTCCAATACAATGGACACTAGAACTCCAAGAAACCTTACCAACTCATTCACATATCTCCGAGCTAACTGATCTAGTGAGTTATTCTCTCTCACTGGCAAGAAATGAGCCGAGTTGGTCAATCTATCAACAATGCCCAAATGGCATTATGTTGCCTTAGAGTCCTTGATAAACACATAATAAAATCCATTGTGATTCTCTCCCATTTCCACTCTGGAATAAGCAAGAACTGTATCATACCAACCGGAGCTTGATGCTCAACTTTTATTTATTGACAAGTCAAACACTTATCCATATATTTAGCCATTTGCTTTTTCATCCCTGGCCACCAAAAATGTTATTTCAAGGTGTTATACATCTTGTTCGTACCAGGATCCATAACATAGGCTACTACATGTGTTTTTTTCAAAATATATTTCCTCAAATCATCAACATTGGGCACACATAATCTTTACTTTAACCACAATGTATTATCTCTCAATTTAAATTCAGATTCCATATTCACTTTCAACTTCTCAATTAACTTCACCAATTCTGGCTCTCTATTATGAGCCTTTCTAATTCTTTCATGCAATATAGGTCTCAACTTCAATGTAGCTATCAATGCTTCATTCTACCTTAAATTTAATTCAACATTCAATGTTCTCAATTTAACTAGGCTTGGTAACCTTAATAATTGTACTTAAGCCACACTACTATTGGACTTCCTGCTTAATCCATTAGCTACCACATTGGATGATACTCAATTGTACAATCATAATCTTTCAACAATTTTATCCATTTCCTCTGTCTCATATTCAACTCCTTCTGACTCGAAAATTATTTTAAACTTTTGTTATCAGTAAATACCTGAAAAGTTTCACCATACAGGTAATGTCTCCAAATTTTCAAAGCAAATACTACAACAGCAAGTTCTAAATCATGTACTGGGTAATTAAACTAGTGAGACCTCAACTGTCTCAATGCATATGTTATTACCCTACCATATTGTATCAGTACACGTCCTAAGCTCTGGTGTGAAACATCACTGTACACAACATATCCTCCAAATCCAAATGGAATATCTAATACCGGTGTTATAGTTAACCGATGCTTTAGCTCCTCAAAACTCCTATGACAATCACCATTCCATTTAAAAGGAACTTTATTCCTTAAAAATTTTATCAAAGGGGCTAAGATCAGTGAAAACCCCCTCGACAAACCTTCTGTAAGAACGAACTAATCCAAGAAAACTCTGAATCTTCAGTCACATTTTTTAGAGCTTCCTACTTCAACATTGCTTATATTTTCTCCGGGTCTACCTGTATGCCTTGTCCATACACAATATGAACTAAGAATACTACTTGATCAAGCCAAAATTTGCACTTATTAAACTTGGCATACAATTGTTTCTCCCTCATTATTTGTAGAACCAATCCCAAATGTTCATAATGATCTTCTCTACACTTCGAATACACCAAAATTTCATTAATAAACACAATCATAAAATGATTTAAATAAGGTTGAAATACACTATTCATCAAGGCCATAAAAGTTGTTCGGGCATTAGTCAACCTAAATGGCATCACCAAAAACTTGAAGTGCCTATATCTCGTTCTAAATGCACTCTTTGGTATATCATCCTCTACTATCTTCATCTGATAGTACCCTGATCTCAAGTCTAACTTTGTAAACACCTAAGTTCCCTGTAATTAATCAAGCAAGTCATCTATCCTCGATAGAGGATACTTATTCTTCATTGTTACCCAATTCAACTGCCTATAATTAATAAAACACCTCAATTCCCCATCCTTATTCTTTACAAACAACACTAGAGCTCCCCAAGGTGACACACTGGGTCTGATGAAACCCTTACCCCATAACTCTTGCAAATGGGCCTTGAGCTCCTTCAATTCTATAGGTGTCATCTATATAGAGGAATCGATATAAGAGAAGCACCTAGAGCAAAGTCAATCATGAACTATGTTTCTCTTTCTGGGGGTAACCTTGGTAACTCACTGGTAAACACGTCCAAAAAATTCCAAACAACTGGAATTTCCTAAACTGTTTGCCCAATACGGGTGTCAGTTACATAGGCTAAATAAACCTCACATCCACTTCGGATCAACTTCAAGGCATTCATTGAAGAAATCAACTTGGGTAGCACTGCTTAACTAATACTTTTAAACATTGCTTTCAGCTAACTAGAAGATTCGATGATCACCTCTTTAGTATAGCAGTTCATCATGGACCTATGATTAGTGAGCCAATCTATGCCTAGAATAATATTTATCTACTTTAACTATAATATTATCAGGTCAGCCTCTAACTCTGCCTGATCGATTCGTATCATACACTCCTTATGTATCTCCCCAATCACTATAGTACTATCTACTGGAGTACTCACTACTAAATCACATTTTAGTATCTCTCTCACATAATTCAATCTAGATGCCAAATATAGTGTGATGAATGAATGTGTAGATCCTGGATATACCACTGTAAATGTTTCAAAAATTAAAAACATCTAACATACCTACTACTATATCTGGTGATGGCATAGACCTAGCCTGTGACTACAACTGGTTACTCCACACCTTAGTCCTGCCACTAGTCTTTGCTGATTGTGTCTTGCCTCTACCTCTACCCTTCTGTATTGATCCAATACCTACCTCTACATCTCAGTCATTGTTCCTCTTCTCATTCCAAACTATAGTCCCAATGTCTCAGAACAATCTTTGATATGATGTTTAACAGAGCCACATTAGAAACAAGCTCTCGATAACCTCCAACACTTACCACTATGCTTCTTACCACAGTGCTCACAATTAGGCATCTGTTGTGACTACCTAAAGGGAACTTGTCCTCTATCTCTACCAATATGAACAAATCCACCTCTTGGTCGAAACCTAGATTGTCTCAATCTAGCCTAGAATCGAGATGATCTGTTCTGACATTTACTGAAGCTTCTACTAGGATTAGCCTGAGATTTACTCTATCTCTTCACTTTAGACTCCTATCTATACTCTCCCTGACCATACTTTAATAACTATTCAATTTTGATCGAGGTCGTTTGGAGTTCCGTAAAACTACCTAAACTAGAAATGGCTAGCCTTGTTATGATCTCCATATTTAACCCATCTTCAGACCTCCTACACTTATCCTCCTCAGTTGGGATTAATAAAGTTATATACCCCATTAATTCATTAAATTTTATCTCATACTCTACTACTGAGAGACTTCCTTGTTTCATATCCAGAAATTCTTTCATCTTTCTGTCCAGATAAATATCCATCATGTAATTCTCTTTAAACACCTTCAGAAAATCTTCCCAGATCAAACTACAAGGTCTGGTGGCACTGCTTAACATAGTCTTCTACCACTGGTATGTTGGACCTTGCAGAAGTGAGACTTCATAATCAAATCTCTCATCTGACTCACAATCCATCTAATCAAACACTCTTTTAGTTCTCTGTAGCCAACTTTCTGCCTCAGTAGGGTCTGTACTTCTGTAGAAGTCTACAACCCCCTACTTTCGAAGCTTATCATATCTCCTTTCCCTCGTCTCTAGGATTCTCGGTGGTGTTGGTGCAAACTCAAGTATAGGAGACTCTCTATTAACTCCAACAAACTCTATGCCAGCTAACTCTCTAACTTGATCTCCTATCGCAGAGGACCTATAACAAAAATAGTTGTGATCACTAACTGAGTCTCTCACTATTTATCATGTCTCCATACTCTTATATGTCCCTATGGATTCCAAACCATGCTCTAATACCAAAATTGTTACATCTCACTACCATAGAGTATATACCCGAACATCCAGAAGACATTCAAGTACATATCCTATGACAATGGTATGTTAGCACAAACATAATCTCTTAAATGGCATCATAAAGAATATACAATACTTAAAACCTCAACACTTCATTTCATTCATTAACAAAAGTTTACAATGTAGTCATTGAAATAAGTATTTACATTACCAAACATGAGAAAGTTTACAATCCCTTATAAAAAAGTTCTATATGTCAAAGAAACTACAAAATGGAATCTATTACTCCTCTAATGTCAGCTTACAAACCTTTGAGCCATATCTTAATCCAAAATGTTCCTCCATAAAATCTTATGAACTAGGTCTCCTGTCTTGTACCTGGAAAGCCACGTTGCAATTTGTGATGAGTTTTGCGAACTTAATGAGTGAACCATCATTGATGATCTCACTCAGGTCAAATGCATAAATATCACACAACTAACCATTTTCATAAACATTTTCCATTTCAATATGACATAATGAATGACACACACTTCATATATAATCTTGCAGAACATGTATAATCCAATCAATCACATTATTATGGCACATCACTTTATCATCACGATTTCATAATCATATATTTCATAATCATAAATATACAAATACAGATGCATATAAGATTCTAGATTCATTATTATTTGCTGTGACCGAGCACCTTTCAGATACAAATACAAATATAGATACTAGCCTATTGGGGTTAGTCAGATACAGAAATCATAGAGTAAAGCTCTACGTGCAGAATTCTAAGCTTAAAGTTCTTTTAGACTGGCTACTCCGATCACAACGTCTTTATCTGAACATGCATTTTATGAAATGCATCAAATAATAGAATATGTCATGAATAGCATTCACTTATAATGCATATACAGAATCTTATATTCATTGGACCTCAGTCCAGCATTCAAGTTTCATTGATTATTCTAAAATTATTCAAAATTTTAGTTACAAACAGATATCTTTCAAATTTCAGACACAAATAGAATACTTCCAATACATTCCTGAATCTCAAACTCCTTAGACTATTAAAGTCTAGAATTCACATACAAATCAAAAACAGTTCAATAATTGGAAGTTAAAAAAAATAAATCAAACCTAGGAAGATCATCTAGGTTTACTCACATTACGCTCCAATTTATGTTGTTGCCTGGATGGTCCAACAATGTCTGAATGGCATTCAACTTGAGCATCTAAAATCATACAATTCACACATAATTCAAATTACAAATTTGATCAATCAAATACTCATTCATTTTTGCACATATATAAATATGTCATGTTTAATGCATACCAATTGACTATTCCAAGTATGTTTCCTTTATTCACATCTCATGATCATTCATACTTTAAAACTCATATATGTTAATTTGAACTTAATTTTACACCTCAATAATACACATTTATTCTATTTTCATCACTCAATCATGCACTAAGGTTCATATCTCAGTACACTTGATTATTATAACATCATCAATCAATCATTTATCAATCCTTTCATATTGAATTTAGATGACAATGAATTATGGTAAAGAGGAACAATGTGTAAGGACCTTTTGGTTCAAATTTCAAGTCAATAACAGGTCTAGAGAAGGAATTATGGTCAAAAGAATGAAGAGTGTTGAAATTCGTGCAACTCCCTAATATTCCCTTTCTGTCACTACTTGATGATCCCTTATTTAAGCATCATTCCAACTTTTCTTAAAATAGATTTTTTGGTCAATTTTTCGTGGCCATTTTGACAAAGAAAATGAAGTATTAAGGCAATACATTCTTCGAAGAACGTGTTCCCATATGTCTTAAGTTTCTAACTGTACCAAGTTTACACATTTTGGTTTAGTATTCTGTAAGTTATACACAAAATACTTCATAATGTTCTCACATCATGGCAATACACAATTCTCAACTTCAACCCAAATTTTAAACTTTTAGAGGTAGAATTAAAATTCGATTCCTTCATGAAAAATATACTTGTATTATCTAGTTTAATATAAACTTAAAATCATCCCATTTGGATGCCTATAGATCAAGATATGCCTAAAATACATATGCATATTTAGTGAAAACACTATAGCTAACATATTCTAGCAATTCTTCTTTCACATTTCCATATTTTTTAACACTTTATACCAAAGTTAAAATAGCCTCTTTATAGTTCATCAATTACCTCTATTAGGCCAGAATCATACTCCAATTCCTCATCAATAACCTCTCATATTCCAGTTTAAAATTATTCAATTGATAGCTCATAACTTATTGTCCTTTCATGCATCAAAAATCAAACCAGAAACTATTACATTATTATGCATATAGTCCTATCTTTAGCATAAATCCAACTTAATTATATTTCAAATCCAGAACTAATTCATCCATGAATCAATTTATATCCCACGGTTTTCATCCACCAGGAGCAAGCATAGAACACTTCCATGTTCAATCAACATATTTCCAGCACATATCACCACCAACATTACATGCATTTCATTCCAATTCAAGCATGATTCACATACTACTATGAATGACATAAAGATCGTATTGCTACTTAGTTATTAGGCTAACAATTTAGCTCAAAACTTTAGATTATACTAGTCCTCTAAGCAGGCAAAATTCATGACAAACTCAAGGTGAAGATGAGCTAATTTCGGTAAAAACATAAGACAACAGATAGCTAATTTCTTGGCTATTTTGTGAGAGGTTAAGGTGTGAATTTCGTGTACCAATTTAGATAGAGTAAAAACTAGAATACAGAGATAATTTGAAGCAATTTTGGTGGAGAGAGGTGAGGGAAACAACAAAAATGTTGCTGCTAGAATTTGTTTCATCAACATGCTAGGTGTCCAATTTTCAAAGACATATGTCTTAAGGCATGGAATCCACTTACCCATTTCATATGCTGCCATTAATCCATACATTATATTGCCATATGTCTCCTACTAATTATTCCATGTGTCACTCTAACATTGGTCCACTTGTCACATACTAATTGATCCAATTGACATGTAATTACTAGTCCATTTGTCACCAATTTAACTACGCCAAATGTCACTCAATTTATACCTAATCATCTTAATTTCCATATATCGATTTTTCTTACCACTTGGCATTTTTTAAAATGAAATGTACAATTAATTCATTAATCTCTCAATCAATAACATTTAATCCCAATTTACTAATTGAAATCCAAACATACCAAAATTCAAGACATACCAAATCACAATTCACATCATATTCACTTAACTTCTTTCATACCCTGGAATAAGTCAATTGAGTGCATATTCTATCTTTATAATGTGTTCAAATATAAATTTGTGTATAAATTCTAATGTTATGCATGTATATGCAATACTTAATGTAGGGTTAAACCCTAAGCATATACCAAAAAATAGGATATCACAGTTGCCTTATTAAAATTTAGAGCTATTATTTTACAATTAATTATAATTGACGATTGGGAGAATGATAAGAATTTTGTATTAGACCTTTGGATATGTATAAAATGGACAAGTAAAGATATCTTTATTAAATATCATAGTTGTGCAATGGAAGTATAAGGTATACTCCCTGTTTGAAGAGATTTAATTTTGATAAGCTCAAAATTGCATTATGAGATAGTAACATTTTAACTCTGAGGTAATTGAATGGCTTTTATTTGAATAGGATATTATATTAGTGTCTTACAATATGATCTTAAATGATTGATTTGCTTCCAAATAATATAATGGGAAATGACAAAGGTACAATAAATAGTTCACTCATAGTTAAGGATTTGAGATTCGAAGGCTAAAGAGTCCATATGAGGCACAAGAAATACAAGAAAAATATTATTAAATTTTGTTTATAATTAGAGATTGAGAACAAAAATGTTTATTATTCAGAATTGTTTTATATAGAAATCCAATTAAAGGTTTTGATCGTAGTAATCTAAGTAAATGACAATCTTTATAATGTTAAATAGATGATTTGATGTATGGTTAAGTTAACAAAGTTGTGAATAAACGGATTATTAGTAAGAAAGTGAAAGCAATGATTTAGAAAAAGGAATTTCATATAGAGATAAGTTCCAAATTCTAGGGCATTTTATTGAGAGGTAACGTTACATTGACACTAGGTTAGGAATTGTGTGTACTAGTCATAGCTAAACTTAAGAAAGAAATTCTAGATTAAGTAACTTATAAATATGTGCTATTCATTTGAGGAACACAAAGAGGTATAATACCTTGAAAGTTCATGATGATCGAAAAGGTAGGAAAAAAATTTGCTCAACCACTCCCTATCTGAAAATGGAAATGGAAACATTATAGTAAGGATTTTATGGTAATAATTTCGTGAAATTTAAGTGCATACGATTACAAAATCAACCTATTTCTTAACCACCCGAAGTAGGTATTCTCTTGATAGATTAATCAATCTATAAGTGATTGGAAGTATATAGTTAAATAGAGTGCTGATATATGAGGATGAAAATGAAAGAAAATTAGATGGATTGAACTAGTTCAAATAATCACCAATAAGATAAAAAAGTATGCAGATCAAAGTGATAGTACCTAGAATTGAAAACAGAGTTAGGTGTGGAAATGGAGGAATAATTTGGAGTTTAAAGTTGAAAAATCAAGGAATTTTTGCAAGTATCAACATGGAAAGGAATAGTTTTTTTTAGACAATGTGATAGGCTAAGCCCACAATGTGTTGGTCCCTATGAAGTGATTGATAAAGCGGAAGCTCAAAGAATGGATGCATAGTCGATATCTGTATTTTTTATATGACTAAGTTTGTTAAAACTTTAAGAACGAAATTTCTATAAGGAGGGGAGAATTTGTAATATCCTAGTTCGATTATTGTACTATGTAACGTGATGTACATTCATTTTATAGAGTATGCTCTATTTATGGTATACCAAAATATTTTAAGCATTTAAATATGTTGTTGAGGTTATAACGGAGATCAAGGATAGATTGAAGATGGTTTGGGACTCCACTAGAAAATTTTTTGAAAAATTTCTAAAATCTTTGAAAAGCTATGGAATGAAAAATTTTCTAAAAACTTTGAAAAGCTACAAAATGAATCCAAATGAGCCTTAAAAAGGCCCAAAATTGGCTTTGGAGATTTAGGTGACACCTTTCAATGGAATCTGGATTCTTTCGACGACATTCAATAATTTCAAGATTCAATTTGAAAATTCTTCTAGGTAACTAAAAAAGTTATCGAACAATTTCAAATACGATGAAAAGCTTCAAAATTAGGATTAGAGTACCTAGAAACTGAAATAGGTCAAAATAGAGGTTGTTTGATTAAAATTTGGGTAATCAAAAAAGTTTTGAATAAAAGGGATCGTATCAAAAATGATAGATTTTAGGGATAATGTGCTCAATTTAAATTTTTTGAAGCATACAATTGAAGAGTTTTAGACTTAGTTGGAGTATATTGAGGTCAATTTAAGGATTAGAATTATGTAGAGTATTTTTCGAAGTTCTGCAAAAAAATTTATCGGCTTAATTTGATAAATGGTAAAATGGTCATTTTGAGATTTAAAGGTGTTTATATGTGTGAAACCCTAGACTTAGTATCTTAGGAAGAAAGTTTGGAGTAAAAATAAGTCCATTCAAATATATTTCAATAGATATGAAATTCCTAGACTAAAATGCCCTTTATGGAAAAATAATGGGAATTAGTGATTTTTCTCCCATTTAAATTTTTTCAAGCACCCAATTTAAATTTTTAATGCCCAATTACAGTATTTAATGGTATATTTGAAGACATGGTGACCATAGAATATTTTTTGAATTTATTTGGGCATAAAGTACATTAAACTCAAAAAAGGGCAAAATGGTCTTTTTATCAAATCAAATGCATCCAAATTCCATATGTGCATTACAAGGAAAGGATTTGATAAGATAAGCATGCATTAATGGGTTTGTAAAGTAATCAGTTAAAAGGTGACAAGTGGTAAGAGAAGTTTTGGTAATGGTGTAATTATAAGATGTTATTAAGGGCAATGGTTGGAAAAAATTGTAAATAAGCATAATGTTCATCTCTTTAAAGAGGGGTGGTTATTCATTACTGGAGAAAAGGAAAGAAGAGAGTCAAAATAGAGAAGAAAAGAAAAAAATTAGAAGAGGGAGCTTCAGCTATTCCACGGAGAAGTGATCCAAAGAGTTTTTCGTGCTCTTCTACCTTCAATCAAGCATCCAATAAGATCCCATAGCCATCCAAGTGAAGAAGAAGAAGAAAATGGGTTGGGAAGCTTACTAGTTTTGTTGAAAAGTTGGATTTATTATGTTATAGGTTAGATTTGTTTTTGATGGTGTAAGTTGCAACCTTTTGATGTGATATCAAGATTTGATTGCAATGGAAGCAATTGGGAGAAGAAAAATTAAGAAAACTAACATGTGGAACCTTGGTCAACGTTTGTTAAAGGTGAGATCTATTGCCTAAAGTGTTTTATTTTTCCATTTGATGATTTAAGATTATTGAATGGCATTAGGAAGTTAATTTAATGGTGAAATAATGGAAGAAAAACCATGGAAATAACTAGATCAATTTTCGGCCATGACTAGGGTTTTCAATGTATTATAATCCAAAATTCCACTTTGATGTTTATGATATTCACAGCTTGAATTTGTTGCTAATGAAGTAAAGAAATTAAAAGCAATTGTTTTGGAATTGGTTTTGGTCGAAATTCGGACAAAGGTGCATGGTTATATAAAAATTTGTTAATGAAATTTAAGGCTTAAAATGTGTGTATTAAAATGTCATGGAAGTGAATTCAGATTTATTTTAAGTGTTAGAAATCAAATGGAATTAAATTGGAAAAGTGTAATGTAAAATATGTTAAGTTTAGCCTTAAAGACATTTTTAGAATAAAGTATGTTTATAATGTAATGACCATGTAAATGTGATTAAGGATGGTCAATAAGTGTATTTATGGTATTGGAATTATTAAATGAAGTGTTCTGTTTTTATTTGTAGAAAATAACAGCAACAACATTCAGTATAAATATCACACCTTTGGCGCAACCTCACCCCTAACTAGAGAAAAAAATTAATATATGGAGTGTGTGTATAAAGTAATAAAGTTGTTATGGTTTATTCTGTGTTTGATTGGAAACTGCATTAAGGAGTTGAATGTATTCGTATTAAGTTTTCAAATCAGAAAATGAAACCAAACGATGGATTTTGAAGTGGTCAAAAGGAAACTAGCTAATAGTGAATGTACTTTAAATTGATTTTATGCAAATGGTTTTCATTTAATCCTGAAATTAATATTTATGTTGAGTTCTATGTGAATGACATTTTACAAGTGAGTATTTCTAGCATAAGATTATGCTTTAGCAATATATGAGTTGTAAATTTAAAGTTAAATTTTTTATAATTGGAAGTTACATTGAAATTATGCATTAAATTAAATGATTATGAATCCTCTCATAATTGATTTTAGAAATGAGATGAATTGAAAAAGTATAAGTTGCTTTTCTCTATAGTACACTACTTTACAAATGTTATTATATCGGTTTATAGTGGTTAACCTATTATGGGTAAATGATGTAGAACCAACTCTATAGATAATGATTAACCAACCACAGATAAGCGATGCAGAACTAGCTACATAACTTGTTACCAGTAAGCTATGTAAAACCAGCTCTGTAAATACTGGTCTATAGCGGTTAACCTGTTGCGGGTAAGCGATGTAGAACTAGCTCCATAACTAGTGGTTAACCAGTCAAGGGTAAGCGATGTAGAAACAACTCTGTGACTTTATACCTAATGTACTATATGGTAAAGAAACTAATGGTAAGCTATAATGAGTAAAAAAATTCATGAAACTAATAATGCCACCATTATTTATGTTAAAAGTAATTTGTGAGGCACTGTATAATGTCAATTCTAGTGCTTGGCTTATTTTCAGTACAAAAGTTTTCAAAAAACTTATTGTCACCATTATTTATTGTTTAAAGAAAAAGGAAACAAGGAAAATAGAAACTTGTATATTATGATTTTAATATCGAAAAGCATTTCGAAATTGTATTTCAGAAAATTTGAAATTGTGTTTTATGAAATGTTATGTTATTGCAAAATTTCATGATGCACGAATGAATTGTTATGAAAATTATTTGTAACATGAGCTTTATTGTTGTATGGGACTATTTCAGTTATGTTTTTATGAAATTTTAATTTTTAGTAAGCTGATTATCACTCACTGAGCTTATTTAGCTCACCCTTATCTTTATTTTTTTAAACAAATCACCGTAGGTATCCGTACAAGTGTTGTAGTAATTAGAACACTACCACAAGATTAGTTATATCGTCGAGTGTTGCTATGCTTGTATTATTTTTAATATCTAAGTGATATGTTTTAAATTGTTTTGGAAAGGTTTCAAAAGTGTGATCTTGTGAATATTTGTGGGATTGTCAATATCTTTTACTTAATGAACTATGATGGCTTTGATCCTTAATGAAAATTTTAAAATGTTGAGAATTATGTGTTTGTGATTGCTTATAATGTGGTCCTGAGGTCCCATTCCAGAAATTGAGATGTTATATGAAATATTATAAATGTTTTAAAATGTGTTATGTAGGTTTTTGAAATTTGGGAATCTTAGAAAAGTAGTCATTATGCTACCAAATTTTTATTAAAAAAGTTTTCCATTATTTTCTACACTTTTAACTTTTAAAGTATAAAATTTTTTTAATAATTAAACAACATGGCTTAGTGGGAACCCTTCAGTTGAATTATATATCAATTGGAGGGCTATCATGGAGTCGTCTGTTGAATGCAAAAACAAACTACTTGTTTTAAGCTAAAAATCGCAAGTATACGGGTCGTTACTTGTGGTAAAAAACGGATACCGTCCCACAGAGATTGTTTTTAGGCACCACTTAATTTAGGTTGTGCTTTGTTTAAGACTCAAATTGAAATAATAAAAACTGAAAAATAAACTAAATCAAACAAACTAACAACAAACAAATGGTGTAACAAAAATACAAAAACTTTTATTTCAAGATTATCTATCTCCGACCTTGTTGATTGAATTATGCCTCACCTACGATGTCCTAATGTTTCAATCACCTTTTATCAATTTACCCAACTCAATTTCTCAATATATTGTACGGTTTAAGGATAACATTTATCAAAAGCTTTCGTTCATCCAAAATATCAAAGTAAGACTTCAACAACTAGTTTAAAAGTAATCTCTATAATAAATTCAGCCACTCATAATAGGAACAAGTTCAACCATATCCATATTCTCCATAATACAAAACATAATAAAAAAATTAAACAAATACAGTGGTAGCTTTCTTCCCTTTTTGTATTTGAAAATTTGGAAAATGGAAGCTCTTGATTATCAATCCTGATTCCTACCTTTTGTACCTAGAAGCTTGTGACTTTATGTGCATAGTCGAAGAAGATCTCAATGATGGCTGCCGAATATGTGTATGTGTAAGGAAGGCCTAGGGTTTTTTTGGGATCCAAAAAGACCTGAAAGTCCCATAAAAACTTAAGTTTGGAAGTGTCTCCGTATTTGTTGCGATGCTGGCCACAATCGTGGCATATATGTCACGATCATGGCCCTTAAGTAAGCTCTTTGTCACATTTGTGGCATCCAGACCATAATCTAGGCCAATCCTAGTGCTTCTGTCACAATCGTGATCATAGCCTACTTACCACGATCATGAGCCTATGTTATTGCCCGAGTTCCCTCCGAAACTCCTCATTCTTTGATATTGATCTTGAAATAGTAGCAAACTTATCAAGGCACCTCAAATATATACCATTGAAACTCAAAAGGATTCACTAACTTATAAAACACTTAAAACATAAATATTTAACAAACTAACACAATTCTAACCTAAACATATACTAAATAATCAAATTAACAACTAAATACACATCAAACTACCCACTAAAACATGATGCAATCTGCAATTATCAATTTCCCCCCACTTAAACCTTTTCTTGTCCTCAAGAAAAAATCAAATACAGCCAATAAAATTCTATCACTTCATTTTCACAAAGATTAAAGCATGCAATGCCTTAAACTTTGGCCAACTCAAATGTCAAGCTACTACACACATCATGACTAATTTTCATTAGTGCACATCAGCAAACTCAACTTATGAAACCATCACTAAAAGATAAGTATAAACTTAAAATGGACTTTCCTTACGGATTTCACTCATTTCTCTTAAGTGTTTGATGGTTAGTGTTTCGTTCAAACTTTCTATAAGAAACCACACTATCATGGGCTTGCTAATACACTAATTCTCCTCACAATGATTACATGCCAAAATAGATCAAAAGGACTTTGTTTCAGGTTGTAATATGGATAGGGTTAAGGTAGGTCAAAAAGGTTTTAGGAGTTTATCATAAGCATTTATAAAGTACTAAGTGTACAAAAGGATGACAAAGATAAACTTCTGAGATATACAAATGGATATGACTACTACTCCGCACTTATTGATGCTACTACATGTTATTACTTTTTCTTTTCTTTCTTTTTCTTTTTTTAATTATTTGATTTTTTTTCTTTTCTCTTTTTTTATCAAAATAAAGAAACTAGCAACTATATGCAATGTGCTCTAAGAGTAGAAGTATTAAAATATGCTGAAAGCATCTCATAAAAGAAAAAAAAATTGTAGCAAAAAAAATCCCAAACTAAAGTATCACTTAGCACTCTATTAACTTGTTATTGGGCAATCTAATAGGGTTTGTGGGTTTTAAAATGGGGTGATTTCAAGAAAAAAAAGGTTAAAGGCTCAACGGGGATAGCAAGGGATAATAAAAGGGTGAGTCATTTAAGCTAAAGGTTAAAACAAAAAGTTCCTTAATCATTTCTATCTAGCATTCATCCGGTAGATTTAAACCAATTCAAAGCAAGTTCTAAAGGTAATTACCTAAGGATGCATCACAGAAATAAGGACATAAAATGAATAGAGAATGGAGTCATGAAGGCTCAATTCCTTACATAGGCTCCAATGAATATCCATTATGCTTCTATACACTAACTCATTGCTCAAATGTCAAGCTCTGAGTAAGCTTATGCAGCCAACTACTTTCATCACTCCACTTGGTTCACTCTCCACTCAAGTAGCGTAACTTAAGCTCACGCATGCATTTAATCTCATTCCAAATAGCATGATAGAATCTCACGGCAACACATTCATGACAAAGATTCAAATGTAAAGGAAATGAAACACATAATACTAACAATCTAACATACATCCTAAATGACATGCAAAAATGCAAACACAAATCCAAAGACTACCTCCCTATACTTGAACAACACATTGTCCTTAATGTGAAAAGGAGAACACCTTAAACAAAACAAAACAATGAAAAATAAAATATAAAACACAAGAATAATAATAGAAGAGACTAAAGGCAAGATGGGCGCATGGTGGTGGGGGCAATGGAGGTGGCGCATTTTTCCTTTCATAGTCCTCTAGTAATCTATGATGCACAACAAACATTCAAGTAACATCAAAATACATCATTAAACACCTAAACAATAAGATATTGAAGGACAAAATAAGTTAAAAGCCAATCAAAACCAAACAAAACACTATCAAACCAAAGCAAAACCATACTAACACAAAGGCAAGCAAATAAAAGACAAACATGCTAATTTAAGGTCATTAGCTTGACCATTCCTTATGCAATCATGAAAGAGTGAGTGAAAGGAAAGAAATTACTTCCCTTTTTTATGATAATGGCCCTTCAAAGAGTAGCTTGCACCTATGCCCATTAACCTTAACAGTTTCACCCTTATCATTTTCTAACTCTAAAGCTCTATAGGGAAATACTTGAATAACCTTAAACGGGCCACTCCATCTTAACTTGAGCTTTCTGGGAAATAACCAAATTTATGAATTGAAAAAAAGCGCTAAGTCCCCACTCTTGAATTTCTTCTTCTTGATGTGGGCGTCATGCCACTTCTTAACCCTTTCCTTATACAACTTGGCATTTTCATATGCATCATACCTTAAATCCTCCAATTCATCAAGTTGCAATAATCTCGTCTCACCTGCTAGCTTCCAATCCATGTTCAATTTTCTAATTTCCCAATAAACTCTATGCTCTAACTCTAATGGTAAATGACAAGCCTTGCTATACACAAATCAATATGGTGTTATACCTATGGGAGTTTTGAAAGTCGTGCTATAAGCCCTTAATGTATCATCCAGCTTCAAACCCCAATCTTTTCTTGAATTGTTCACTACCTTCTCTAAAATCTTCTTCAACTCTCTATTCACCATGTAACACCCCACTCCCACAAGACCCGAACCTGACATCCTAAGGGATATCTGAGTCTGTGCCCCACGAGTGTAGCATGCTAAAGCACTCAATCATTTAAAACTCAGTACAAATTTTTTTTTGAAACCAAAAACATAAAGTGTGAAAATCAATAACCAAATGGGCCCACTTTATTTCATAAACATTTCCAGTCATAGCAATACAATCATCAGAAAATTCAATCACCATTTAGGCCCATTACAAATACAAAATACTTGTTAAAATTTTATTACATTGCCAGAACCATATACAAACATTTCCTATTTGGAAATTTATTTCAAAACAAAAATATTCGAATACACAAGTTGCAATAATTGCGGAAGACTTAATTTGATACAAAAATAAAAGAAATACTAATGCAGACGCCAACTGATCCTGACCTTTATCTTTTACTTACATGTCGTAGGTATACTCCCATTTGTCTAACATGATACTCTTCAAGCATGACAAATAATTGCAAATTTTAGGTGAGTTTTGCAAACTCAATGAGGTAACTATCATCGATAGTTCACTCAATTCATGCAACACACTATTTCACATAATATGTAATTCACAATTTTGCATAATAAATAAGGTATCACACTTTTACTCCAGCATAGGAAACTTCGGCATTTCAATCAATCAAACATACTTGATATAAATGCATATGAAATACTTATGAGATACTTTCCATTTATTACGTTATTGTGACCGAGTGCCTGAACTGTCTCATATTCATTTTGGATACCGAGCTCATTAATAACTATCCCTTATCTGTTTGGGAGATACGGGGCTCATTATACATAGTGAGCCTTAGGCTCTTAATCACTGTTTGAGCTCGAGGCTCTTTTCACTCGTTGAGCTTTAAGCTCTTATCGGTGGCTACTCTGGTCACAACTGCCATTATCTGATTGTGCATTCATGAATGGAATGCATGTACCACAATCACTC
>JANSVA010415817.1:0-21882 GCA_025504915.1 Erythroxylum reticulatum | reverse complement strand
AAGTTTAGCATAGAATATTTGCTTCAGTATAAAAATAATTAGGAAAATAGGGCCCGACACTTATAGTATCAGAGAATAAAGATGAACTGAGGATACTAATGAGGGTTAATTGGAATAAGCCCTAACTCTTAGAATTATAAACCACATCAAATGATTTTAGTGTCATTAGAAACTTAAGACAATAGGGAACAAAGGTTTTGAAGAAGTCAAATTGTGATTTCAGTTTGAGGTTTCCCAAAATCTGTCCTGAAGTTAAAGAAATGTGTTTGCTCACATTCTATGATCCAACACACTTCTTATGACTTTGAATGTTGGGCTTTAAAAGTGAGGTCCAACACTTCTTCTTTTGCTCACCTGATTGGTCTCTGGTCTCTGCTTTCTTTCTTTCTCTCTATTTTTGTCCCCGAATGAGCTTAGTGTGTCTGTGTGTCGAATCGTAGAATGTTAGATTATGTCGCCACCCTCCTCTCTTCTTTTTATTTGTAGTCTCATTTCAGGTTTAGGTTTTCAAGCCTTCAACCTGCAGATGCTAATTAATAATTAGACGAAAAACATGTCACAGGGATGACTTTGTTTATCACCCCTGTGAGGGCTAGTCATGGTGGTGATAAGTTCAGTCACCACCATGACTAACTTATTTAGTCACCACTTTTCTTTATGTTTTTTTTTCATACGAAATTTAGGCGAACTTTCATTTTTTACGCAAAATTTAGAAAATATTCCAATTAACATGCACACAATATTTTACCAAAAAAACATGCATACAATATTCACACCATTTTCACTCGATTCATCGCTCGTTTGGATTAAACACACAAGAATTTGTAACCAAAATCAAGATATGAAGGCAAACAAAGTCAATAGAAATTAGACACAACAATTCTCTTACACTTAAATTATGCTTGTCCTTAAGTAATATAAAGAACACTAGACTATAAAAGAACAAATAGAAGAAAAAAAACAATTTTCGCAAATAATAGTCAAAAATATCAACTATCATTTCAATAAACACAATATGAGAACTTGAAACTCATAATATTCCATGAACAAACTATTATTCGCGTGCTTAGCCAAAATCAACAAGTACTTCAATTTAAAGAACCATCAATAAGTGTGATAGACACTTACTCCACTCTCCATCATCTCAAGAATTCAAAGGTAGGATATATTCACTTATAACTCATTTCATGTATGGCATCTACCTTAGGCTTGCTTACTAATCCAATCTCCACCACCCATATCAAACACAAACAATTGAAGGTCTTTATTTTGGTTATAATGGGGTTGAGCTAAGGGTAAGAAAAAGGAAAATCACAGTTTAAAGCTGTATAACAAATTGAGCATTTAAAGTAATACAAATAATGAAGCATAAAATACAATTCTTTCCTTTCAAGTTAACAAGATTAGCACTCTTCTTTTTATGTCTTTCATTTTCTTTTCAAATTTTGCTTATCTTCTCTTCCTTACTTTTCCTTTTCCTTTTCTTTTTCTTTTTTTCTTTTTTCTCTTTCTATTTTTCATTATTTTTTATTTAGAATAATATCCAATTTAGAAGAGGTAAAATGTAGAGGAGAGATACAAATTGTTACATGATACCCATTCCTAACTCAAAAAACCATTTATATCCTATGATTCCCCCGCACTTATTCAAGGAATTATTCCCTAAACCTAATCATACCCATTCAAATGCTCAATTTTTCCTTATGGTAGGTATAATGAAAAAAGGTTAAATAATGAAGGTTGAAGCTCAGATTTGGGTTTAAAGAAGAAATGGTTCATGTTAAGCTCGAAGGGGGCTTACTAAGGGTAAAATTACAACGACTTTTTAAGCAAAAAAGGTATATCCTAATTGCCTTCATCATTTCAATGTTTGCATAAGATTATGTGATTTCAACTAGTATTTACAAGCAAGTTCTAGAGTTCCTTAATCATGAAAGAACACTCTCAGCAAAAAATACTCGAATTTGGTGTTAAATATTTCAAAAGAGCCCAAATTCTTACCAATTGAAAAGTTTCATTCATCTATCACAAAAAGCTAATGTCCCGTTAATCAAAATCCAAGTTAATTAGCCTAAGCATGTAAGTATACTCATTTACTCATATTATGCATTTCTAATCTAGATCGAGTTCATTTAATAACCAGCATCTCTAATTGTTAAATGGGAAAAAACAAACACACAATCAAAAAAAATCTTTTTTTAACTAATACTCCCCCATACTTAAACATCACATTATTCCTAATGTGATACCAAAAAAAAAACAAAGGATCTAAAACATAAAATAACACAAACATGGAAAAGCATTAAAAATAATAAAATGAATATTGATAAAAATATGGTATGAAAGTGTGGGTAGTGGTTGCGTCAATGCGGTGCGAAGCATGACAATAAACATGGTGTACTACATTGATGAGTGGAGAATAGCTACAAGGAAAACAAATAGAAGAGATTGAAAAGTAGGCATGTGCATATAAAGTAAATAAATTAAATCAAGTTTCACTAAAAAAGGTTATCAAACAACTAATTCAAAAAAACAAATAGAAATTATATGGGTTGCCTCCCATTTAGCACTTCTTTAATGTCTTTTTGCTAGACACCTCGTCTATTATGCTCAAGGTGGATTGCTCAAAGTGATTGATTCCACTGTTTTCTTCTCTCATTGGGATCTTTCCTCAACAATTTTCCAACCTCTCCTATAGTTGCATTTTCTAGCAATTGACAGCATTCATCGCTCTCTTTAACCAATTCTACCTTCTTTTCTTCTTCTTCTTGCAATGCAAAATCAAGGTTTGCAGAATTAAATTGATCAGGAAAAGAACAGTCTTTAGAAACAATAGCTGTAGGAATAGGTTCAACATTAAAGATTGAAAATTCTACTGTTTCTCCCAAAATAATCATGCTCAGTTTCCTGTTCTTCACATCAATTAAGGTATTTGTAGTGGCCATAAAAGGCCTCCGTAGGAGTATGGTGTCCTCCTTCCCTTACTCTTTAACCTCCCCTATGTCTAGTACAACAAAGCCTACGGGAACAATTAATGCTCTAACTTTCACTAACACATCCTCTATTATTCCATTCAGATAACAGATTGACCTATTAATTAATTGCAAACACATGTTTGTAGGTCTTAGTTATCCTAGATCCAGTTTCTCATAAATAGATTGAGGCATAAGGTTTATACTTGCTCCAAGATCAAGCATACCTTTAACCTCATCACCATTACCCATTGATACTTGAACAAGAAAACCCCCTGTGTCTTTCAATTTGGGGGTTAATTTCTATTAAAGCACTATACTTGCAACTTCTGAAACTATCATCTTCTCGTTTGGCTCAAACTT
This sequence comes from Erythroxylum reticulatum, assembly GCA_025504915.1. Classification (NCBI taxonomy): domain Eukaryota; kingdom Viridiplantae; phylum Streptophyta; class Magnoliopsida; order Malpighiales; family Erythroxylaceae; genus Erythroxylum; species Erythroxylum reticulatum. The sequence continues at coordinate 18,547 of JANSVA010415817.1, read as the reverse complement.
CCATTTTTTGGTGCTTAGTTCCTTGAAGAAATTTATATAATCTGGAATGTTCCTGATCACACCTAATAAAGGAAGATTACTATTAACTTTGGAAAATATGTTATATAGATTAGAAAATTACTTGTCTTGTTTCGAGTCCTTAAGGCGACTTGGATATAGGTCGATGGTCCATATGCATCCTTAGTCCTTCATTATAATCAGTTGCATGCCCCCGTTTTTTACTTTTTTAAACGTGACTTGAAAAGTTGCCATGCCCATTTCTTCTTCATTTTGCTCACCTTTTTCATTAGTGAGGCTCTCCTCCTCTTGAGTACTTGCACCAGATAGATTAGAAGGAATCTCAACATGATTATCAATTACCTTACCACTTCTCATAATAGTAACTATTTGGGCTTGGTTGGGTTGATTGGGAAACTTTCCTTTTTTATTGTTTTGCATTTGACCAGCGAATTACCCTACTTGAGTCTCAGTCCTCCTTATAGACGCTTCTAAGAATTCAAATCTCTTATTGTTTATTTCTTGATTTTGAGTTATTACCTGAATAAACGCATTCAAAATTTCCTCTAAAAAAGATTTGCTTGGTAGATTCTGACTTGAGGATTACCCCTGAAACTAGTTTTGTCTTTGAAAATTATGATATTATGGTTGGAGTTGCATTGGTGGATTATTGGTATTCCATGAAAAATTGGGGTGATTTCTCCAACTAAGGTTGTAGGTGTTCAAATACGGATCATTTCACACCCTTAGTTGAAAACCATCAAGTGAGTTCACTTATTCTTCCGTACCTGCAAAAGATTTAATATAATATAAACAAACATTAGCTCTATGATCATAAGTTCCACTTACACCATATACCTCTTGATTTGGAACATTTTGTGGCAGCCTCATAATTAAAATTTTTACATGTTTTGTCAACTCAGCCAATTGCATAGCCATTTTTTATTTGAATTCACTTCATAAACTCTAGCTCTTCTCCCTCTCATGTTTTTTTTTTAGAATTGTCCCCTAATATTTTGAAGATTTCGTATGTTTCTTTGACAATCTTCTTTCCCACATCTCCTTTAGTTGCATTATCCACTGTGTACTGACATTGTTATGTCAATCCATTATAAAAGAACTTGTTTTCCATGTGAAGTGGAAAATGATGATGTGGACACTGTATAAGAAAGAATTTGAAGCATTCCCACACCTCATGGAATGGCTCTCCCTCCATTTAAGTGAAGGTTGCTATCTTCGTCCGCAACTTAGAAGTCTTTTGATGGGAATAAAACTTGCCCATGAATTTGTTGTACACCTCCTCCTATATAGTCAATGAACGGGATGGAAATATCATCAACCACGCCTTAACCCAATCCTTCAATGTGTATAAGAAGCACCTCATCCTGAGTTAATCATCATTTAGGCCATCCAAAGGGAATGTCTGAAAAGTAGCGTAGAATTCTCAAATAAGTTTAAAGGGTCTTCACTAGGAACCTCATAGAAAGATGGCAGCATGTTATAGTGGATGCTCTTCAACTCATAGTTTTTTATTGCCTCTCCCAAACGTATACACGAAGTGGCAATACCAATTACTGGTCTAGCATACTCCTTTATTACTGACTGCCTTTCACCCATCTCTTGATCTTCAGGCTTGGGTTCCTTGAGATTGTCTTCAAATTCCCTTTGAGGTCTTCTTATCCGATGCACGTTGTTAATAAAAGGAGATAGACCTCCTTCTTTGCATAAACTAAATAAAAACAATAGTGAATTAATAAGAAAATTACTAAAACAACTCAATGCAATAACACGACAAAAATGTATACATGAAAAGATAAAATAATCAAAATTAGATTAAGTGTAAACACAAAACACTTCCTCGACAACGATGCCAAAAATTTGTTATGCCTAAAATAAGTTCTAAAAATACCTAGGCTATCCTACTTGCAATTGTATGAGGTAGTTGTAGTTGATTACCTAGGGTCGTCTCCTACGGAGGTAAAATTAGTCCACTTAAATTAATCTTGAATAAAATTAAAATCAAATGCAATCCTAAACATTTTTTCCTGATTTGTTAAGTAAAGGCTTTAAAAGAAATCAAAAAATTAAATTGACAAGTACACTGATTTAACTAGGAGCAAAAACGAATAGATTAATTGAAGTGGGAAACTATTGGGAATTAATTTTACTAATTTAATCTCCTATACATGACTAAGGGGAAATGATTGGATAGTTGTCTTACTAAAATTAACAGTTGGGTTCCAAGATTAACTCGAATAATAAACTAAGTCTAACTTTCATATTTGACAAGTTATCATCTGAGTTAATATGGAAACTTGACTGTTAATTACCACTTAAGTTAATATATTTCTAGTTCTTAACCTAAGCATCTATAGTTTCTCGTTCCATATTAATCTTCTTCTCTCAATCCTTCGTTTAATACCAAAATGATGCAAATTTTGGTCATACTGTTACATCCATTTAGTTCAAAAACCATAGTAAACATAAGGCAACAACACAGTCCCTCAATCATGCATATTTGACTAAAATAGCTACATTAATCCTTAAGAAAAAAAGATCAGCCCATCGTGAAAATAAAAAGATTCATCATCTTCATATACTTCAATCCCATCTTTATTAGTATAAGAGAAGTATTAAAGCAACAAACCAAGTAAATAACCAAATGAACTATCAAAAGCTATAGAGTGTCAGTCAGTTAAGCTAACAGGGCAACAAGTTTAGTTAACAATAGAAAAGTAAAACATAGAGAAATAATGCGACAAATGAAGAATAAAACAAGCAATCAAAGATCGAATGAGGGAGTTGTAGTGGTCTCCTACACTTTTAAGCTCTCAGCACTGGCTCTCGCCTTCTGCTTCTGCTTAGTTCTCACCCAGATAATCAAATGCTCAAGTTGTTTCGACTCTCTACTATTCTTCTTTTTTTACTTACCCGATTGGTCTCTATTCTCTCCTATCTTCTCCACCTTCTTTCTTTCTCTCTATTTTCATCCCCAAATAAGTCTCAATGTGTTTGTGTGTGGAATGATAGAATGTCAAAATGTGCCACCACCCTCCTCTCTTCTTTTTATTTGTAGTCTCATTTTAGGTCTAGGTTTTTTAGCCTTCAACTTGCAGATGCCACATAATAATTAAACAAATAAACATGCCACGAGAGTGACTTTGTTTGTCACCCCTGTGAGGGCCAGTCATGGTAGTGACAAGTTTAGTCACCACCGTGACTAACTTGTTTAGTCACCACCTTTCTTTATTTTTTTTCTTTTCATGCAAAATTTATGTGAACTTTCATTTTTCATGCAAAATTCACAAAATAATCTAATTAACATGTATGCAATATTCACACCATTTTCACTCAATTCATCTCGCATTTAGATTAAAACATAAGAATTTGTAACCAAAATCAAGATATAAAGGCAAGCAAAGTCAATAGAAATTAGGCACAACAATATGCCTTAATATTGTTCCCCAGTACTCTTAATTTTTCTTCCTCTAAACATAGAACATATACTGATTATAATTCATGATCTGTGTGTTATTCTTTTCAATTACTATGAGCCCCATTAAGAAATTCTTACATTCTCCAAGAATGCGCCAACCTTCTGCTACAATTATTTGCCAATTGGTTGATAATAAGTTGTTCTCTTATATTTGCAATTGTGAGTTTAATAAGAGAGCTTAAGCATCTAGATTTTCCTATAAACCTTATATTATTTCTCTTTTTCCATATCTCTTAAAGACAAGTTGATATTTCCACTAGATAAATTCCCTTGTCATGCTTGGAGTTAGGCATTTGAGGTATATCTTGTAAGATTTTGTTAGGCAACTTTGGCTAGAGTTATTGGTGCATAGAAAAGAAATTCTACACCATACCTCTTTAGAGAATCTACATTTGAAAAATAGATGATCTCTATCCTCCTCCTCTAAATTATAAAGTATATAATGCTTAGATTTAACATCCCGTTACCTGCGGAGAGGCTAGAATAGTAAATAAGAGTGCTCAATGAGAGCTTAGAATTTCATTTTTCACGCTCATGCATAAAATGACATACACATACACATGAATAGTGAAATTGTTGCATATGGAAATACTTGTACATGCATTCATGAATAATTTCGGGTATACTTGGACTGAGTTGTGATTTTGGAAATTTTGTGAATTTGGAATTTATTTATATTGGAAATTTTATTGATTAGTGGAGTTGTAATATTTTTGAATTTTAGTGTTAATTTTCAAAATTTATGGAGTAAAATGGAAAATAGGGAAAAGGAACCAAAAGAAGATTGGAGATAGTTATATTGTAAAGATGAGACTAAAGGAATTAGTCAAGAAAGAAACTTAGTTTAGGCTTAGGCATTAAGAAATTGACAAGTGTCACTTAGTTAAGTTGCTTCTATAACCTTGTAGAAGTAAGTTATAGATATCTGAGAGTTAAAAAGGGTTGAGTAACATGACTTAAGTGTTATTTTCCAACCACCTTCTTCGAATTTCCTTTCAATACACAGAATTTTCCATCAAACACCTTCTGAGGAATTTCTTTGCTTTTCCTCATCCCGCACCTCTATCGCCACTTCTAATTGTCTTTACTACCTAAGAAAAACTAGAAATTGGTCAGTTTAAAAAGTAAATCCGTGATTTTTACATGGAGTTAGGGCTTAAAGATAGTTAGAGCTTTTGGAGTTTTCAACAAGTGAGTAATGAATAAACCCTTTAGAGTTGTAGATTCATGAAATAATTTGATGAATTATTGTTAGTTGCATGGATCATGGCATTTACGTATATATATATATTCATGAAGACTGTGGATGAGATGAAAAAAATTTGGTTATAGCGTTATTTAGTTTTTGATGGATTTTTAGTGATCTGATATTGTGGAAATAGTTTTTGGAGTTGAAATAGCAATGGAATGGTGTATAGGATTAGTGTCGAAAATTAGATATGGAAAGGTGATATGTGCTCTGTTCTTCACTGTGCAAGTTTATATATGTATGTGTTGTACGTTAGTTGATGAAAACTCAGAGATAATCAAAGAAATGATTTTTGAGTTGAAGAGAAATTGTAAAATGATGATTTGAGATGGGCACAAGTGTTTAAACGGAAGTTGAGAGGAAGAATAGTGATTGAGAATGAAAGTTGAAAATGCAGAAAAGTAACAGAGTATGAATAGGATGAATATGAATTTTTGGCTTTTGATGGTTTTTAATTAAACTAGTATATTTTGGAGTGGTATGAAATTATGGTGAATGAGTTTAATAAAATGGAGTAGAAAAACTAGAAATAAAAAATTGAAGTGTTGGATTTTGGAAAATGGAAGTCATCTGGAAATTTTTTAAGAATAGATGGTTAGAGAGCTGAATTTTTGATCTGAAACTTCCATGAATTTTATGTACTGTTATAGAGACATTTTGACAAAGTTATCTTCATGAAAGTTGTAGATATTTCTTCAAGCTTTCCATTTATATAAATTTTGTAATTTTTGGAGTTTTGGATCGAAAGTTATAGAGTTTGAAAGTTGAGTTTGTGGGTTCTATCGTGGTTTGGAACAGTCTGTAGTGCTTTTAGCATAACTTGCAGAATATGGAACAAATTGCTTGAAATGAGTTTCATTTGGAAGTTAATACTTAAAGGAATAATTGCTTAGAAGAAAGTTTAGCCTAAATCTTTTTTCATTGTCGAAATGATCGGGTAAAAGTGAACCGAAATTTTGTTTTGGGAAGAGCTAGAGAAAAAATGGGAGAGAAGAAGAAGATGCAATTTGTAGTTGAGTGGAAGTTTCCCTCGTGCTTAAGCACGAGGGTGACATTGCTAAAATTGGTTGGGAAAGCACCGTCGTGCTTAACTTTGTTGGTTTGACCAAAGAGTTGACTCACCCTGAACAGCCTTCCTTCTTTTAACCATAATTTCTTCTCTAGACCTCCAAATGATTTGATTCTTAAACCAATGGATTCCTAATACATTTTTCTATCCCTACATAAACTTTTGTAGCATTTGGAATCTAATTGAGAAAGATTGATCAAATCAAATCGTGGAATCTATTGGAACAGTAAAATAGGATTTTCTTCCTGAACACGCTTCAGTATTTTGATTATATCTAGAACTATAGGATTCCAAATAAGATGATTTTTTATTTATATTAAACTAGAGATATAGGCCAACAAATTTTCACAAGAAGTAGATCTTCTATTCGTTTTATAAGATATTAAATTGCTGGACGGAAGCTGTATATAGGACACTATTTTTGAATGTGAACAACCCGATAATGTTTGAGGTATATCTTCCAAATTACTGAACCAAATTGAGTGATTTTGGTGTCAATGGAAACATAATACATAGAGAAAATCTTTTCTAGAATATAGTTTGACCAAATTACATCATTTTCACCTTCTAATTAAACATCAACGGTAGACCCAAATGTGTATCTTGGAAAAATCTAAAGTGATCCAATGAGAAAGGAATTGTGAATTTAATGGTTTTAGTGAGGCATAAACCTAAGTATAAATTATACTTAGATTAGTTTTGATATGGGAATGATTTTGTAATGAAATTAAAGGAAAGATACCCGAGATTGTCATGAACATGCGTTGTACATAATTCATTTCATCCATATGCATTATTAACAATAATTGTACATAGTGTGATGTAAGTGTATGTTGTTTGATATAAAGGAGCAACTAGAATGTCAATCTCCAGACATTGCCGAAACATCCAGGAATTAGCTTCGGGAGTAACTTGTGAGTAACCTAGACGGTCTCACTTAATTTCTTGTTTGCTTAATTTATGTTTGGAATGATAATTGAATGTGTTTAATTTTGGATTCTGGATAGAAGGTCTGATGAATGTGAATGTGGATTGAGATATTGAAGTACTACTTGAATGTGAATGTGAAGACCTAATTGCTTTATAATGTGAGTAATTGTGGTACATGCATTCCATACATGAATGCATAATCAGATAATGGCAGTTGTGACTGGAGTAGCCACCGATCAAAGCTTAAAGCTCAACGAGTGAAAAGAGCCTTGAGCTCAAACAGTGATTAAGGTCCTAAGGCTCACTATGTAAAATGAGCCATGTATCCTCATTGGATAAGGGATAGTTATTAATGAGCCCAGTATCCAAAATAAATAAGGGACAGTTCAAGCACTCGATCACAACAATGTAATAAATGGAAAGTTTCTCATGAGCATTTCATATGCATTTATATCAAGTATGTTTGATTGATTGAAATGCTGAAACTTCCTATGCTAGAATAAAAGTGTGATACATGATCTATTATGCAAAATTGTGATTTACACATTATGTGAAATGGTGTGTTGAATGAATTGAGTGAACCATCGATGATGGTTACCTCATTGAATTCGCAAAACTCACCCAAAATTAACAATTATCTTTCAGGCTTGAAGAGTACCCTGTTAGACAAATGAGAGTATACCTACGGCATGCAAGTGAGAGATAAAGGTTGGGATCAGTTGGCGTCTGCATTAGTATTTCTTTTATTTTGTATCAAACTATATCTTCCACAATTATTATAACTTGTGTATTCTAATATTTTTGTTTTGAAATAAATTTCCAAATCGGAAATGTTTGTATATGGTTTTTGTAATGTAATGAAATTTTGACGAGTATTTTGTATTTGTAACGGGCCCAAATGGCTATTGAAATTTATGATGATTGTATTGTTATGATTGAAAATGTTTATGAAATAAAGTGGGCCTGATTTGGTTATCGATTTTTACACTTTATGTTGTGGTTTCAAAAAAAAATTGTACTAAGTTTTGAATTATTGAGTGCTCTAGCATGCCACCCTAGCGGGGCACAGACTTGGATATCCCTCAGGATGTCGAGTACGCGTCTTGCAGGAGTGGGGTGCTACATATGTGGTATCAGAACCCAGAATTACTATCTTATATGGGCATTTTTGAAATATGTGTTAAGTCACATGCATTTTGTCATGTCATAGTAGACAGTAGCAACTGATCCCCAATATGAGTCACATGCATAAGCATTCCTTAAGAGTTTGAGCTGTAAGCAGGACTGAGAAAAAAAATGATAATCTGTTAGATTGGAGAAAAAGAAAGTTGTGGATATTTAAAAAGGAGAAATAGTATATGGTTTGATATAATAGATAGAGGTTCACTGTTTTGGTATTGGTGGATGTATTATTAATATGATGTCAATATTGTACGGTGGTAATATATCCTCGAATGTGAAATAGATGTGAATTCATTGTCATAGACTGATTGAGGAAAGAAGGGATATAAACATGAATGATGAGATTTAAAGTGTACAAGCCAGGTGGAAAGAAAATAAAATTTGCTATGACTTTGAAAGGTTAGACTTAGACTTGAAATAAATGACGGATAAATGTGCTAAGAATTATGATTTGGCGTAATAATATGCCTGTGATATTGAGATCAGAATTTCAGGATGAATAGACATCTATAACTCTAAGTGGATTGTGAATATATATATGTAAGATGAATAAATGACAATAGGAAAATGAGATGGAAATTAGGAAAGAGTAAAAGGGGAATGAAATAGTCATAAATGACTTAATAAGAAATGAATGATGTGTAGTAAAGAGAAAGTCAGAAATGTATATAAGAGAGAATTTTATGTATGAATGAGATAAAGAAAAATATGACAAATCAAATGAGAAGAATTGATGCACTCGATATGGTAGTTGACTCATTTTGAAATGAGGTAGCCTCGGAAGAGGTAAATTTTAGAAAATTGGAGTAAATTTGGTGTTGGTATGTTTGATAATGAGAGGAGGAAAGTGCAGGGAGCGATAGTGACCTGACAAAAAAATAGGTTTCCGTCATAATCGTGTGAGGATACCACAATCATGGGCAGGAATAAGGATAGAAATGCTGTTTAGAATCAATTGGAATTCAATTATCATTAACAAATGTTATTAACTGAAGAATTGACATAAATACATCTCTAGATAAGATGTAATGATTTTGGATAGCATAAACCAAGGTATTAGAGTAAATGAATTTGCTTAATGCTATATTGAGCCTTATAAAGGATGTTCTAATCATATAAGTTATGGAATAAATTGACCTTATTGAGATATTATGAAAAGTTGAAATTGATCTTCTTAAGGTACTAAGAATGAATGATAAGTAATTATGGAAAATAGTTGATTGATAAGGATTTTATAAGCAATATCGAGGATAGTACCAAGAAATGTTATTACAAAGAAGAATTTCACTAAGATAGGTTCAACAAACTAGATGATTTAATTTAAGAATGACCAATGAAACAACAAATCAGAAATGAATAAGGAATAAATCAAAAGTGAATATTGGATTCATATCCCTAACGAAGATTCAAGCATGAGGTAGAAAATGCTAATGAGAGTGTATGTGTTTTGTTTGAGGTAAAGTATCCAATTATGTGAGTGGATTTTTGGAATTTGAGGTAACACTATTGTTAAGGTGAGGAGAACTAGGGTTCACATCATATTCTGTGCAAATTTGTGTAAGAGATACAAATTATATCTGATGAATGTGTTACTAACATAGGAATTAAAGTTTGCAAATAAATTGAAATATGTGAAAAACTGGTATGAATGAGCAAATATTAGAATAAGTCAACGTGAAATCTGAGGAAAACTAAAGAATGGAGAAAATTATTTGAGAGAGATAAGTCAATTGGAAAATTGAAAATAACTTGAGATAATATTATCTCAGTAGGAGACTAGTGACTTAAGGAATTACGAGAACTAATCAAGGCCATATGGAGTTTTGGCAATAATTGTTTGAATTAACAAATGCCCCTGACAATATTATAATATTGAAGATTAAAGAGATCCAAAGGAAGTTGAGGTAATAATAAAGTGAGAAAGTCCAAGGAAATTATAAGAGATCTGGAGTTCTTTAGAACTAGCTATATATTTATTGGACACTACCAGAAGTTGTTGAGGAGTTTTTAATGATCTTAGCCTTTGACAGAAATGTCTAAGGAAAAACATGTAAATCGTATGGGCTATTGAATGTAAAGAGAATTTTAAGGAATTATAACGCCAGTGATAATAGTATCATTGGGAATTAGAGATTATGTATTATAAAATGATGTTTCACACTAGAGATTAAGATGCGATCTAATGCAGCAAAATAAAGTGAGTTTGTATGCATGAGACAATCAAAGTCTTATGAGTTGAATTATTCAGAATATGATTTAGAATTGTTGTAATAGTAACTACCTTGAAAGATTTGAGACATTATATGTACAGTGAAACATTTCGGAATTATTCAGAACATTAAAGTTTGAGGTAATTATAGAGTTTGAAAGAACTGGATATAAGGCTGAGACAATGAATAGATGTTACTTAAAGATTGTAATTGTACAAATGAGCATTTATCAGTAAGGCTAGTGTTGAAATAAAATGTATTGAATAGAAAATTCAATAACGGTGTGGCATAAATTTAGATATTGAGGTTACCAAATCTAGTGTAATGAAGAGTATAGAAGGTTAAGTTGAATATGGGGCAAAATGAAGTGTTATTAGTTGCATTGAAATTTAGATCAGCTTCACATGAAAGAATCAACAAAGCCCAAATTGAGCATTTCAAAATTGTGAATCTTATCAAGGAAATTGAAAATGAATCTGAATTTTTGAGTTTGAATCGAAAGAATGATATTTTGTGATTGAAATAAAAATATGTGTACCCAATAAAGATGATTGAGTAAAGGGATTGTTAGAGAAGCGTATAACAACCTATAATATGCATCCTTTGGAATACATCGAAAGGGCATTTGATGGCTAAGAATGTGGAACCAAGTGATTATATGTATAAGTTGGTAACAGTCTTAGCTATTGGAGTTATGCTTAAAGCTTATATTTTGGAGTTGATAGGAACATGAGATCAATGTATAGTTCTAAGTGACTTTAAGCATAACAATCATTATCATAGTGATATTATTAGAATATTGTATGAGGCATTATACGATGAAGGAGTTGTTTGCCCTTGCATTGAAATAAAGAGAGAAAAAATGATTAAAGACCAGAATTGATTCGAGATATTGAAAAGGGTGAAATAAATTTATAATAGAAATAAAGTGACTCATAAAAGGCAAATGAATTTGGTGGGGACAACATTGAAGTTATGAAATGAAGCAAGAGAGACTTAAGAGTTAAGTGTATTAACATGGATAAGAAGTGAAAAAACTGAATTGTCTCTAAGAGTATCACCTTGTCAAGGTGTGCTCACATTGAGTACAAGATGTGCTCAGATTAGGAAAAAGAATAGACTAAGCCCGATATGAATTGGTCTGTACAAAATTATTATGAGTTAGTGTTATTGATAAAAGGATGTTTCAGATCCATAATGTGTGATATGTGAGTATGCTAAGAAATATTAATATGATCTGACAAAGATGTATTATCGGCACATAAAGTGAAAATGGTGAGTAATTTGACATATATATATTGAGGAACTAGTTAAGAAAGAAAATGATTAAATAAGTGATTGACATACCGAGCGATTCCATTGACTACAGTCAAGTGGAAGAAAGTATTTGATTGATGACAGTTAAATGGGAGATAGAGGAGCATATGAAAATGAATGTGAGTCTCATACATATCGCATTTGCATATAATTTCAATTCATTAAATGATTTGCAAAGCTGTGTGAATGTTGTTGTATGATTGTGTTTAATTGAGAAATGATTTATCTATGATAGTATTTGATACTTGTCAAGTGGATTTGAACTGTATAATTACATGCTATAATTGATCTTATTTTATGGCATGAGTGAACCATCGAGGATGGTTACTTTACTAAGTTTGCAAAACTCATCAAAATTGCACCGTTGCTTTTCAGGTTCGAGAGTGAGATGATATAGCTTCTAGACTCCGTAGAATCATATTTTGTACAATTGTTACTGTCAGATTTGGCTCAAAATTCGGTCAGCTAGGATTGAGGATATAATTGTTTCTTTCATGTTTATAGTATTCGAAATGTACTGAGTTGTTTATGTTCATAAGATAATGTTGTAGAACATGGATGATATTGTATTATATGAAACAATGAAAATTATGGTTTTGATATAACATGATAACATTTTGGGCTTTAGAAAATGTGTGATTGATGATTTAGTTTATGATGCCATATTATGTACAGTGAAGGTGAGATAGTTAACATGTCATTTCTATCAGCCATGTACACATGTTTTCGATAGACGCACGTGCATATGTCAGATGGGAATAAGATGTTACATATTAAATGAATATGCAATGCACATGTGACTTACTTTCATTTCTTATTTTGTTGTGACCAAATACCTTTTTAGTAGCTCATATGTCTTATGGATACCGAGCTGGCCCATATCTCTTGTGGATATCGAGATGTATCAGATAATGTCCCGTATCCTTTAGTTGATACCAAGTACATTCACAACTGAGCCTGAGGCTCTTTTCACATTCTGAGCTTTAAACTCTTTTTCACTAGCAACTCTAGTCACAACTGCCTTTATCTTTCATGCATTTATGAAATGAAATGCAATAGTCACATATAATCAAACAGTCACTTTTTTTCACTTTATATATGTCATTGGACTTTAGTCTGGCATTTAACATTTAAGTTGAGAATCACATTTTCATTCATATGAAGAGTCAAATTTTTCTTCGAAACTAGGTCCAGCATTTAACAATCAAGTTAAGATATCACATATTCCGTCCAATTTACATTCAAGTAGCACTTCAATATTTTATTCATGCACCAAAAGTCTCGGACCTTCAGTGTCTAAAATTAGTACAATCACAATCACATTCATAAGTAATTCCATACAAAATTTAAACAAAATAAGCAATACGTAAGACCATCTAAGTCGACTCATAGCACGCTCCAGATTAGCATTAGCTTCCATGATTTGGAAATGTCTGAATGCGAACGTTTAACCTGCACATCACAATTATGCAACACACACGTTACACACACATTAATAATTGCACAATCACATAAACATTCAATTTTACACATATGTATATGTGTAATGTATAATGCATGCTCAATAACAATCCCGGGTATATAATCAAACTTCATATCTTATGCTCATTAGCATTTCATAATTCAATCACTCATCATTTCTTTTCTAGCATTATTTACTTTTATAAAATCCAATTCTCATTCACTTTTACTCGATACCTATGGTTCATCTCCTTTGAATCACAATTACATTCATATGAACATCTTCATTCCCAATATACTCATTCCTTTGGTATTTTGATATCAACAATTCATTCACTAATGTTATTCTAACAATATATGATTATACAAGATCCAAACTCTCATTTCTTCTCATAATATCTCCCAATTCCAAACCTTCGGGTCAATTTTTTCATGATTATTTTGACAAGAAAAATAAAGTAATTTGAGAGCAATTTCTTCTATAAAATTGTTCTTCTATCTCTTATGTTTCTAATGACATTAAGATCATTCAATTTGGTTTAGTATTTTGAAATTTATACTCCAAATATTTTTGGATTGTTCTTATACTAGAACAGTGCCCTGTACTAAACTTCCACCCAGAAATTGAAATTCTTAATGACCAAATTAAAATTTTATTTCTTCATAAAATTTGTATACCTATGTCTCTAGTTGGCTCCAATTTAAAAATCATTCTTTTTGGATGACTACAGAACAAGATATAGTTAAAATACCAAAGCCTATTCAATGAAATCTTTCTGGTTATCATATTCCAGCATAGTCAACATTTTCATCTCAATTTCATCATTCAATCCATTTCATATGGCTATACTTTTTAGTGGAGATAAACAAAAATGTCTTATGAATCTATTGGTTTAAGTATCATATCATTTGGATGTCTAAAGAATAAGTTATAGGCAAAAGAAATAAGGATGTTTGGAGTGCAAAAAGCTAACTTTTAAGCCAACCCAACTAAAATTAAGTCATAGCCATGCAACATTAGTGCATAGTCGTGCATTCCAAAACATGTAAGTCACAGGCATGCAACCATAATGCACACCCGTGCACACCAACAAAATAAGTCACGGTCGTGCAACCTCAATGCACAGCCATGCACACCTAATCTGTAGAACCAAAATTTTTTATCACTTAATATCTCACAAATGATTTTAGATGGATAAGATTGTGTTACAAGTTCAATGGTTCAAGTTCCATGTCATTTGGAGGTTAGGAGAAGGAGATATGTCCAAAATATCAAAGGATGTTCAAATTGTCTCTAGCCATAGAAGTCACGATCGTGCATGACCATGATCGTGAGATTTCATTTGCATCTAGAAAGTCACGATCATGCAAGGCCACAATCGTGAGCCTCTAGATGCTAGTGGGAAGTCACGATCATGACTCCTCTTATTTGCTTCCCAACGTGCCTCTTCCTTCTTCTTCCGAAACTGCAACTCTTCTTCTTTTACTTAAGACAACATCTCTAACTTATATCAACCCCATTTTCGAATCCCATTCAACCCAAAACATTAAGAAAAAGATCAGAAACCAAGAATCAACACCAAATATAAAAAACATCACATATTCATGCATCTTCTTCTTTTTTGCATTTTCTTCACTCTCTTTTTTCTACATTTATGTTTTTTTACATTCTCTTCAATTTCTTCATCTAACTATCATTTTAATCATTCATTCTCTTTTCTAGACATCACTATATACCTATTCCTTAACTATAAACTTATTTTTGGTCATTCTTAAAAACACCCAAAATTCTCACGTATACACAGTGAAGAAAACAGAGTATACACATATATAAATGTCAACTCTTGTCCAAAAATTTCTATACTCATTTCATTCCTATTTTCATTGATCTTTCAAACTCAAAAAAATTATTTTAAAACTCTCTTATGATATAATAATCATCACATACGTAAAAACCAAAAATCCATAGTTTCATCTTAAACCCACGGTGTTCGTAAAAAATAACTAGTTTCTCATGATCATGTAATGAAAAATATATCACCAAATTTGATTCATATTTCTACCACTCATAAGTATTAACATGATACTTACTTGTTAAAACTCCAAAATCTTCAAAATTTCTAGAAGTCCTAACTCTTCTTACATCCACGTACATTATCTTGAAGTGGTCTGGGTTAGGTATTTTAGTGACAGTGAAGAAAATAACAAGAAGAGGTAGCAAGATGAAAATGAGAGCAAGACTTGCATTGTGAGGGTGAGACATTTATGAAAGTGATGAAGCTTCCAGAAGATGAAGAAAAATCTCGAAGAAGAAAGCAAGATAAAAAAACACAATAGTAATGTTAGAGCCCAATTTTTTTCAATTATTATTTATTTATTTGTTTCATTATGTTTAGAACTGAGTCATTAATTTGATGGGCATAAATAAAGATTTGAAATTAGATGGAAAGATTTGAATTAAGTTAGAGTTAATATGGTGTTTAAGAAGATTAAAGGAGTTAGGAGGTAAATGAAAGAATGGGCAAAATGGGAAGACCAAAGGAGAGGAGGGGCATTGTTGGAACATCACTTAAGTTATAAAGTCTTAAGGCTTGAAGGGTATAAAAGGGGAGAAGATTTGTTGCCAGGAATTCTAGAAGAAGCTAGATGCGTGGATAAGAAAAGAGAGAAGATAGAGAAGCATGAAAAAGAGAAGAGAGAAAAAAAAAGAAGAGGGTTTAGCTAAGGTTTCTTCATTTCTTAGCTTTTGAGAGAGATTTTAAAATGGAGTAAAAAGGGGAAAAGGAAGAGGAAGGTTACAGCTTCAATTAGAGCTAAGAAACTCATCGTTTAGTGAAGAACCAAGGGATCAAAGAGACAAGACGAGAAGGAGGAGAGACCCTTTGAGCAAGTCCATAAGCAAGGAAATCAAGGTGGGTTACAAATCAAGAAAATAAAATGATTTCAATTACTTCATAAATTTTGCTTTAAATGATTTTGAGTGCTTGAGAAATTGCTACATATTGTGCATAAACTTTGATGATGAAATGAAAAATGGTTTTGAAATATTCATGTTATACCTTGAAACATGTCATGGCATTTTGTATGAATGAAAAGATGTGAAAGCATGAAAGTATGAACACATGAGCAAATGATTTGAGCATGAATATGTGCTTTTGCTTGGGTGAGAGTGGAATCATTTTGTTCGTCACATGCACGTTGCCAAAAACCTTCTCCCGATTGCCTACTTGTGGCATTTGAACTTTGAAAAATGGACTCATTATATTCATGGGGTTAACTTTGGTTTCTCCATTATGTTTCCATGGAACCCTCAAGCCATTTGTCTATGCATTGCATCTTTGAATGGTTAAGTTTGTTGCATAATTTGAGTGTCCTGTAGTTATGGTTAAATGCATATGCTATGCGATGTGATGATATTCAACCATAAGTTTTGGAGCTGAGATTGTAAATTTTGATTGAGACTTAAGAACAAAAGCGTTTTATAAATTTATCATTACTTTTACAAGATAAAAAGAACAATTCAACGATTTTGCTTATTCTTTGTTATAAACTTGTTACCCATGAGTTGTCAAGCTCACCTCCTTTTTATCCCATCTTCAAGTAATAGCTAAAAGGTCAAGTGATTAAGAGCCTAAGGGAATATCTCTATATTTGTTTAATTTGTAGTCAGAGTTGATTTTACGAAAGCAACAAGTTTGTTGTTCAAGAACCTTCTGTAATTTGAGACTTTAAGATGATGATATAATTTGTCTTAGAATGCCACTAAAGAATTGTAAGAATTTATTCTTTGATGTTAATGAAATGTGAATGGGGTATGGATGATGTGAGTTAAAACTAGATGTACGTGAAGAAGTTATTATCTTGAGTTGATGATTTTGGAGCATAAATCGTTTATATATATATATATATATTTCAACGATTTATGATACTATGGAAAGGAAGATAGGAATTATAACTGATCAGATGTAATTGAAGGTAATGAGACAAATGAGTTAAGATTTAAGAGTTTAATGAAATCATTTTAGAAGCTGAATGGTTAAGCTCAGGACATTCCAAGTTTGCGAAATGCAAAAATTTCAAGTCTTCCATAAGGGAAAATTTGTGTTCTGACTTTAGGGTAAAATCTGGATTAATCTACGATGAATTTATCAAGTTGAATTTATGGAAGTTGTAGCTTGTTTTTCTAGCTTTCCAACGCTATAAAGTATGAAGTTTTTGGATATCGGAATAAGAAGTTATAATCCTTATAAGTGCAGATGCTCAGGAGTATAGGACGTATCGTCTAGTGATGATGTGTCGTCTGATAAGGACGCATCGTCTAATGAGGACATATCGTCTGGTGAAGATGTATCGTCTGGTGATGACATGTCGTCTGGTGAGGATGCATCGTCTGGTGAGGATGTATCGTCTTGTGAAGACGCTTCCTCTTGTGAGGGTGCTTCATCTTATAAGGGTGTTTCATCTTATGAGTGCGCTTCGTCTGGTGAGTGCACTTCGTTTGGTGAGTGCATTTCGTCTGATGAGGGCACTTCGTCTGGTGAGTGTGCTTCGTCTGGTGAGGGTGCTTCGTCTAGTGAGTGCGCTTCATCTGGTGCACTATTCACCTGATCCTATCCTCTGATCCCATTTTGACCTTCGAGGTATTCATAAAAGTTGTAGATCTGGAAGTCCTCTTCGAAAACATTTAACGAAAACCTTAATCCAAAATCTCTAGTGAAAGTTATGTCAATTGTTCCGAGATAGGTACAACGTGATTGAGGACATGAACATGGTTGATTCTTTTGGCCATAACTTCATAACTCGACCTCCAAAGTAAGTGATTCTTGAAGCACTAGATTACTGATACATTTTCCTATCTCTTAATAAAATTTGTAGCTTTTGAGGTTAAAAAAAGAGATTGATGGAAGGAAAATGAGGAATCGGTTGAAAGGGCATAACTAGGTTATGAACCCACTTTGGATTTTTAAGCATACCTTGAGCTATAGAGCTCTGAATGAGGAGATTCTTGTTTCAAAATAAACTAGAGGCATAGAGCTACAAATGATCTGAAGGAATAGAATTTCAACCCAGTCCCTAAGACTTACAATATCTGGACAGAAGTTGAGCATAGAATATTTGCTTCAGTATAAGAATAATTAGGAAAATGGGGCCCAACACTTACAGTATCAGAGAATGAAGATGAACCGAGGATGACTAATGAGAGTAAATTGGAATAAGCCCTAACTCTTAGAATTCTAAACCACTTTGAATGATTTTGGTGTCATTAAAAACTTAAGACAATGGGGAACAAAGGTTTAGAAGAAGTCAAATTGTGATTCCAGTTTGAGGTTTCCCAAAATCTGTTCTAAAGTTCAAGAAATGTGTTTGCTCACGATCTATGATTAAGTCCAACACACGTCTTATGACTCCGAATGTTGGGTTCCAGAATCAGGATCCAACATTGTTTGGTATCAGAGCAAGAGTTAGGTTCTAGAATCAGTGCCCAGCAAGTAATGTGGTCTTTTAAGTGAACAGAATAGTAGTAAGCTTTTAAGATTAACTTTACAAGTGACACTTATAACTCATCCATCCTTTAAGACTTTAAACTAGTTCTCATTTAACTAGTCCAACCAACTCCAAAATTTTACTACAATTGT
>JANSVA010415805.1:0-21884 GCA_025504915.1 Erythroxylum reticulatum | reverse complement strand
AAACTATAACTGAAGAAGATAAAGTTACATGTAAATACACTTGCTTTCCAGGGAACTATATTTACATAACTCCAACACAACATAGACAGAGGTGCAATTGGGTAGCATACATCAGATATATGCGCATTAAGAGTTGATAACCCAATGTGTGTACATACATCACACGTTGATAGCACTAGGCGATAGTTGCATTTATGATGTAATTGATATGACCAATACCTACCGAATTACCTAAGGTACCTTGTTGGGTAAACCCAAGGTCATTCTTCGTAATGTTGGATATCGACCCACTAAGACATTTTGTCATCATTTTTCTTGGATTCGTAGGCTATGGATTCTTGGAAACTAGTGGGACCCATATGCATGTCATTCAAGTCCTTATGGTCATACATGTATTTATATTCTAACATTCTTTCTCTTTTTACATTTAGGTTGATTGAAGATGTCCTCTAGTGTGAATTTGTGCTCACTTATGGAGTCTAATAAATTAACTGGACCCAACTTTCTTGATTGGTTGAGAAATCTGAGAATTGTTCTCAAATCTGACGAGTTAGGCTATGTCCTAGATGTTTCACTTCCTGATCCACCTATTGTTGATGCTTCTGATGAGGTTCAGAAAGCATATCGTAAGCATCTTAAGGATAGTGACTTGGTTACTTGTATTATGCTAGCCTCTATTTCACCAAAGTTGCAAACGTAGCATGAGTCTATAGATGCTACTACCGTAGTGTTTCATCTTAGAGAGGTTTTTAATAAGCAAGCTCGGTTTGAAAGGTTCGAGACCTCGAGGCTGCTCTTCACGACTAAGATGACTCCGAGGACATCTGCAGTGCAATATGCACTAAAGATGAATGGGTATATTGAGAGAAGAAGTAGGCATCAGATGCCCCAGCTCCTTCAGGTATATTTTTTATTGAGGTTAATACTGTTTCTGATCATAACATGTAGGTATTAGATACTGGTTGTGGCTCACACATATGTAATGATATGCAGGGCCTTAAGGACAGTAGACAGCTCATGAAGGGAGAACTGGACCTACGTATGGGTAATGAAGAAAAAGTTGTTGCATTAGCCGTAGGCACTTGTTTTTTGTCACTCCCTAGTGGGCTTGTAATTAAATTGGATGACTGTTATTTTGTACCTGTTTTAACAAAGAACATATTGTCTGTTTCTGATATTGTGCTTAATTTTTCCTAAAAGTGATTATTTTGAATTAATGTAAATTGAGGATCAAATTGCCATAATTAGTTAGCAATTACACTCACTTGATTTATAGGACAATTGATATTACAAATTATTACTTTTCATTGTAGGACACTCAAGAAGTAGAGCCAAAAGTGGAACAAAGAAATTGAAGTCACAAGACCAAGTGAAGACATTTTGGGTAAAGTTTGTCACGATAAAGTCAATGTTTCGTCGCAACGAAACCATTAATGATCGTCACAACAAAGTCAGTCTTTCACTGCGGTGAAACCATTAAAGATTACCACAACAAAGTCAGTGTTTTGTCACGGTGAACCTTCGAATCAACGCAAAGCAAACCATTTCTAGAAATTTCACTTACTGTGCAACCCAATCCGATAACTCGATTTGGAAAGAAAGCCTATTTTAAGATAAAATACAAAACAACATAGGAGAGCTGACAAAATTTATCATCATCATTCTATTACCTTGCCACCCACAATTCCATCATCGTGTTCTCTCATATTTGTTTCATTTTTCTCCCATTTTCACCGCCAACTTCCACCATGGGTAGCATAGATTCATTCCTAGTTGTGAGGCTTCTGGTTGCAATGCATGGCTAGGCGTTTTCCTTCCTCTTGAAGATTTAGCGATGGTTGGAGTTCAATGTGCTTAAAAGGGGAGTAGGTTAATCCATAGTTTAGCTATGATTTATGAATTCCTAAGTCTAGGATTTGTAACTTGTAGTTAAGCTACTTGATTATGGTTTAATCAAATGTTAGATTATGTGTAGTTAGATTAGTTGATGTAGAACTTTGAGTTTGAATATATGAAGTCTCATATATGTCATTTGTGATCTTCTTGATTCTCTTTTATCTTGCATGGTTATGTTTGATATTGAGTTGATTAAGATTTCATTTGATCTATTGCATTGGGTGATCCTTCTACACACACTAAGCCGCACTTAACGGGATCTTGAGAAATGGAGTCCCATTAATTAAGATCTTCAACTTAAAGAGAACTTTAAGGTTTATCATTTTGAAGCTTAGTGGTCTCTACTCCCATAAAAAAATCAATTTCGGACTATGATGGCCAAAGCTCATTTTCAAAAAAATTCTATCAGTTTTTGATCACTTGATTTTGTCTTTCTCTTTTTCTTTTCCCAAAAATCCAAAATTACATTTTACATACTTTTTACAATTCAATTTAGTTCAGTTAGTATTTTTAAAGATCAAAACCCCCTTTGCCCAATTACCTTACATAGCATGACGTATATGTTAACTTAGGTCCAATCATTTTAGGTTCTGATTAATTGAAATGACCCGAGGTTGCACCTTATATTAGAATTCTTGAATTATTTTTTATTTGACCTCCAAGGCTACGAACAAGGTCTGAATCAAAGGGCACCATTGTCAGGGAGCCAAGCAATTGGTTCTCTAGGTTGACTTTTGTCAATTTGTAACTAAGTGAGGTTATGATCTTTTTCTTTTTAAATTTCAATGTAGATAATTTAGCTTTATACTTGTTAATAGTATAGGTTTTCATTTTTTATAGCATCAAAAATTTTGGAAATACACATATATCGTTTTTCCTTTAATACTTGACATTTTACATTTGGATTCACTTTCTGTGAAAGTTCACCACGGCTAACTCCATTTTTTTCGCCGTGGCTAACTCTTTACTTTCGCCGTGACAAACAATTATTACATCACCGCAGCTAATTCCTACCTTCACAGTGGCTAACATTTCCTACTTCACTGCAATAAACACTTCTTCACCGCGGCCAGCTTCCTATTCACGTATCCAATCATACATACTTCTACACACATACACTTGCATCCTTCACATCTCATCTTTTTACTTAGCCCTGTATGCTTGCAAGTCAATTTTGTTCTCTTTTTTCTCATTCGAATTGTCCCATTTTTTTATGCCCCGGAAAACCAAACTTCTACCTTTCTACCCTAAAATTAAGAGACATTTGAGAAAAATTAGAAAGGAGAAGAGCATAAAAGGGAAAAGCAAAGTAGTTTTTAAAGACGAGAATTCAGTGGAGTCTAGCCTATCAAGTAATAAGACTGAATCTTTAGCAGGATAAGATCCTTACATTCACCTACAATCACTGTCCATGATTTGTCAGAGCATGAAACCGGTGCACAACTTTGGTATAGTGGAGTTTCTACATGAAGAGACTAGAGCCAAGATGAAGGTTAATAGCCATCTATTAAAGCTCTATGATGAGAACCAGAAGCCTCTATGAATGTCAGGTTGTTTCTTTCCTTCACTTGTTTACTTACTTTTTCCCAGTGACTACTTATGACATGTTTTGGTGCATTAGTTAATTAAGTAAGTGTAGGGGAGAAACCACCCCAGTAGGAAAATCTCATAGCTTTTAAATTTAATTAGTATCCTTTTAATTCAATAATTTCCCCTTCTATTTTTGTCTTTTGCCTTTCTTTTTCTATGCTTAATTACTTGATGCATGATATCCATTCCAGTCTGACCATCAATATGCATTTCAAGGTTTTCTGAGTATCTAGCTGGTGTCCTATGTCTGTTTATTTGTTTTTCATTTTGATGTTTCTTTGTTGAAGTTCTCTGTATTGTTGAGTTTCTGGTTACTTTCGCTGCGGTGTGCATTCCACGTCCCGACGGCGAAACACCCCAATTTCTTCTTATTTTGCTCTCGAGTTATTTTTCACGATGGCGATCTCACACTTTCACTATAGCGACGATAGAAATACGTGCATGTGATTAACATCCTACCCTTATCTTTCATTAACCATTTATCTTCCTTATATTATTTTCATCTTTTCACACCACCCTTCCTTATTATTTTCATCTTTTCACACCACCCTTCCTTTAACCATCCGACTTCTTCCCCCTTAAACCAAAAATCCTAGACTTCCCATTAAGTTTGACTCCCTTGATGAACACTTTACAATTGACAAACTCTATGCAAAAATCAATAATCAACCTATAATTAAAGAGTGTCCTTTTCCTCTCACCCCCAAACAACCCTTTTGTCCAATAACTCCATGCCTCATAATTAACTAGTCTAGTTTAGCCGCGAACCCTAGGAAATGACAAGTTCATTTGTCATTTTTACACCTATGCTCGATTCCATAACTAACTTACCATTAACTTCTGAGGTATTACGAAACCACATGCCTTTACTACAGCCGCTATCCGCTGCCATTACATTCTTCCCCCTGCCGCCGCTGTCATTACATTCATCCCTATCCTCCACCTCGCTTACATCACCAAATGTCAAGCCCTTTCCATCTACCTCCTAATGACTGGGCATCCGGTCAACATAGTTGAAGTTATTGTCTCCACCCTCTATGAATCCATTCAAATAGCTAGATTCACCACTGCCATAGTTTTCCCTCATCTCGTATTTGACATTTTTCATACCCACAATGTCCCTAAGTATGATAATGATAACTGTTTTGACCCAACCCCCTCCTTCAGGTACGATCGCCTTAAGTAACCTACCCTTCACCCACCACCACCTCCTTCCCCATCTATTTTCGATCTTGGTGCAACTTAGAGCTAGCTAGCCTAGGAAGTCCCCACTCCTGTCATCTTAGAGACCCTTACGGGTAAGATTGATAGACTTTTTGTTGAGCTTAATCAACTCTATGTTATCTATGATTGAGACTGGAGTTATCAACGTCGTATGGATGCCTTACTAGCCGATCGCTGACACTTTGAATCGCCCTCTGATGAGGATGAATTAATGCCCGAAGCTGGTGCATTTGGGATGGGAACCTCTGAAGCAAACCCATCTGATGCTAGTCCATCTTAGTCCAATGTTGACTCTCCTCCAGACTAGTCTTCAATCTTTTTGTTTTTTGTCTTGATTTATTTTTTGAGTCTTTATGTTTTTATTCTTAAGTCGACTGGATGCTTAGTTAGCTTTTCTGATGTATTTTCCTTGACTTGTACTGACCTTTATGGATACTGTCACTTATTTCGTTGGCTATTCTTAGCCCTGTTGTTTTGCTAATTCTCCTTGTGTTTGATTTCCCTTTGTGATTTCTTCCTTTTTTTGTGCTTTATCTATGCTTATTTAACATTGACGATAATCTTATGTTCAAGTATGAGGGAAGAATGTCTATCCTTTTGAATTCAACAAAACAACTGCTTCATGCATCAATTTTAGCCACTTAATAGTTTTTAAATAGGTCAATTGTGTGTTTAAAGTTGTTAACTTAGTTTGAGGTGAATTTGCACTTATATGCCATTTTTCCATGTTTCTGCCACCGTTCACCGCAGCCATCACTGGTTTTGCCGTGATGAAACTCTGCTCGAAAATACTTCACCGTGGCAAACTTGTGGTCGCCACAGTGACACCTTCTCATCTTTTCTTGGCCAAACAAATGTTTTTATTCCCTCAGTTTAACAATTCTTCCAAATTAGATTCTTAATCTCCTGTGTTGAATTTTTTTGAAAATTTTAAAGTGTTACATATGCTTTTGGAAAATCATCCACATTTTAAAATGACAGTTAATTTTGCGTAATCCCATTTTCAATGTTTTCAATAAGAGTTAAATGAGGATACGCTAAGAAAGTGGTGCTATATGTTATTAAACCTTGAGATCACTTAATTGAGATACTAACCTTGTTGGAAGGATATTTAAGCCTGAATTCTTTCATTTGTGTGTTTTTTCTTAATTTCACATCTCTCTAGAACTTGTTTTAATTCTTAATTAAGGCTTTATGAACTAAAATTTTGTGAATATGACAGAGGTGTTCATTTCAAAACTCTTAATCCAAACACTTGCCCAAACAGTTAATCATTGTTAGGCCCTATAGCTATATTTTTTAGTGCATTCATATGTCTTCATATTGATGCAAATATTTTATCTCCAGTTTTCTAAGTTTAAGTTGATCTTCAAAAAAAAACTTTGAGGCGTGTTTTCTACCTCTGATTATGAGTTTGCCTGAGCAATTGTTTTCAATTATAGAATTCAATTGTGAAAAAGAAAGAAAGAAAGAAAAAAGGCTTCTACGGTGGAGTTTTAAATCTTTTCTTTATAATAGTTAATGCTTGTTTAATGACAAGAATAATTAATGCATGTTGCTCATTTTTTTTCTTTTATTCCTTCCATTTCACTTAGCCTTCATTCATGATTATAACCCTTAAAGTCCTCTTGATTTGTGAAATTATGGTTCTTTTAGTGGAGAGGTAGAACTGTCATAAGCTTATGGTAGAAAATGGACTAAGCAGATTTTAGAGTGAAATTGTCCTAAGACAGGTGAGTTGAGAGTTAAACAGTTTCCCTTGAGAGAAATCTCTTTTACCCGATCTCTTGGATTAAATTATTGTAGTATTTATCTTCTTAGTGCTCTCTTAATCCGCTTTGGTTGATTTCTAAGAAAGTGGTTTTACTAATTTTCTACTCTCATTTTTAAGAATGAACGGTATTTTCTTTTCTACATGTATATCTTTAATCTTTCATAAGCTTTGTCCAGGAGTACAAAGGTCTAAGTGTGGGGGAATTACATTGAACCCAAGCTTTTGATATTATTTAGTGACATTGTCGTGGTTTTTGTTATACTTTTCGGCTCCTTTTGTTAGATATTGTGCTTAATTTGACCAAAAAGTGCTTATTTTGAATGAATATAATTTGAGGATCAAATTGTCATAATTAGTTAGTGATTGCACTCACTTGATTTATAGGACAATTGATATTACAAATTATTAGTTTTCATTGTAGGACACTTAAGAAGTAGAGCCAAAAGTGGAATAAAGAAATTGAAGTCACAAGACCAAGCGAAGACATTTTAGGTAAAGTTAGCCGAGATGAAGTCCGTGTTTCACCGCGGCGAAACAATTAATGATGGTCGTGACAAAGTCACTGTTTTTTCAGTGAAACTTCGAATCAGTGCAAACCCGAACCATTTTTGAAAATTTCACTTACTGTGCAACCCAATCCAACAACCAGTTTTGGAAAGAAAACCTATTTCGGGATAAGTTACAAAACAACACGAGAGAGCCGACACAATTTATCATCATCATTCCATTACCTTGCCACCCACAATTCCATCATCATGTTCTCTCATATTTGTCTCATTTTCTCCCATTTTCAATGCCAACATCCACCATGGGTAGCATGGATTCATTCTTAGTTGTGAGGCTTCCGATTGGAATGCATGCCTAGGTGTTTTTCTTCCTTTTGAAGATGTAGCAATGGCTGCAGTTCAATGTTCTTAAAAGGGGAGTAGCTTAATCCATAATATAGCTACGATTTATAAATTCCTAAGTCTAGGTTTTGTAACTTGTAGTTAAGCTATTTGATTATGGTTTAATCAAATGTTTGATTATGTGAAGTTAGATTGATTGATGTAGAACATTGGTTTGAATATATGAAGTCTCATATATGTCATGTGTGATCTTCTTGATTCTCTTTTATCTTGCATGGTTATGTTTGATATTGATTTGATTAAGATTTCATTTGACCTATTGCATTGGGTGATCCTTCTACACACACTAAGCCACACTTAACAGGATCTTTAGAAATGAAGTCCCATTGATAAAGATCTTGGACTTAAAGAGTGCTTTAAGGTTTATCATTTTAAAGTTTAGTGATTTCTACTCCCATTAAAAAAATTCAATTTCGGACTAAGACGTCCAAAGCTCATTTCCAAGAGGATTCTATCACTTTTTGATCACTTGTTTTCTTCTTTCCATTTTTCTATTTCCAAAATTCCAAAAATACAGTTTACATACTTTTTACAATTCAATTTAGTTCAGTTAGTGTTTTCAAAGATCGAAAACCCCCTTTTCCCAATTATCTTGCATAGCACGACATATAGGTTAACTTAGGTCCATCCATTTTAGGTTCTGATTTAGTGAAACGACCCAAGGTTGCACCTTGTATTGCAATTCTTGGATTATTTTTTATTTGACCTCTAAGGGTACGAAAAAAGTTCTGAATCACCGATCAACATGATAACTTTTATGCCACAAAATGTTGGACAGAACTGACTGGGCTGGAGAGCTTTGACTTGAAAAATGCTCACAATAATATTATTATATGCCCTAAATAATTGTTATTATACAAATTTATGCTTCAAAATATCTTTGACAAATTTAAAACTAATAATTGTTTAACCAAAGAACTTTTCATTTTGTAATCCATGGTTCATAAAGTCTAAGTTTCCACCTCTACCTATATTTTTAATGCAATTACTGCTTCTCTAAGAAAGAGAAACGATAATTTAGGTATAGGGTACTTGGCCACGACCATTGTGGAGTACTATGGTGTTAATTGTAATGGACTAACTGTCCATCGCCCTTAATTTCTTAACACTCACCACTTGGTAAGAGTTGAAAGCTTGAAATCCCATAATATGGAACTTTGAGATATTAGTGCAAAATCTTATGTCAAGACTATGATAGGATAAGCCAATTCGAGCTCGACACCACTGTAGCAAGAGGAGGACTCATCCAGTGAGTAGTTGGAAGAGGAAGAAAAAAAGGGATGGGAGAAGGTAATAGAAGTCATCTCAAACTGCTGGACCCCATTTCTGGAGTCCAATTATCGCTCTAATACCAGAAGATGTTAGACCTAGTTTTTGGAGTCCAACTATCATCTCTGGTACCAAACAATGTTGGGCCTTGGTCCTATTACCTTACTTCAAGGTGACTGTTCGAGGCCATCAGGTAAGGATCACGTAAGGGTAGGGTCGAAAGGATTCAAATTCAAAGGATTGGTAGTGTGTAAAGTGACGGTTCGCCACTGTGAGCACCTCACAGGAGAAGGTCACTGCAGCCAACCTCTGGCTTTTCTGTGGCAAACTCCCAATATCTGAAACCCATATTCCAACATTCAAACACAAATTTGCACATAGTAGACGCATACACTCATTCCTACAATCCCAAAAACTTTTCATCAACCTATTGCAATATTCTAAACACACATACGTTTATACGTATAATTCAAACCAGCCAACTCACCCACCAGATAAACATAATTATATAAAAAGAAACTTCAATTCTTCATTTCCTTACTAAATCAAAGAGTTTGAACAAGCTTCAATCACATAACATCACATATGTTAAAGCTTAAAACAAAGTACATAAGGATGCTCAATATTGGTATGGCTCTAAAGCTATCCAAAATAGTCACTAACTTAATACAAAAATCTTTAACTGTCTTGGAGTTTTCGATGCCTTGCAAAGATTAACCGTCTTCTTCATCTACACCTAAGGAGTGAAAATAGTGGGTTGAGCTACACAGCTCAGTGGCCAATATATTTATAGCCATCGGCAATGAGCCACACAGTTAAACATATATATTTATATGTCTAGTATTTCAATAATCCATAATTCAACTCACAACTCATAATTAACAAAATGTCATCACATAGAACACATTAGGTAAGTTATCCATCAAAGCATCACACTCAATTATGCATCATACATAAAAATTCGAATATGCAATGCATAAAAATTGGCTCGAGGGTTCCATAGAAACAAAATGTAGAAACCAAAGTTTACACCATGAACGAAATGAGTCCATTTTTTGGATCTCATATGTCACAACCAGTCAATCGGGAGAAGGCTCTTATCAATGTGCACGTGATAAATGAAATGTTTCCACTCTCGCCCAAACAAAGGCACATAATCATGCTCAAATCATTTTATCATATTCTCATACTTTCATGCTTTTTCTTATTTTCGTTTATACAAAACATTAGAATCTTTTCAAGGTATAATATAATCATAATTCATCATGCATTTTCAAACATTCACAATGATTTCAATTTTCAGCAAATCAATATACACATACATAGGCAAGAATTTGTCCAATTACACAATAACTATAAATACATTACCCACTTAATTTTGCTTGAAAATCCAAATTCAAATTTTCCCTTCCTCTTGCTCTTAGATAAGATTTTCTTGGTTTCTAACACAAACCAATTTTCCATTCAAACCAATTTTCCATTCAATCCAAATTGAAATGAAAATTCATAAAACTTTAATAATCATAGCGTGCTAAAATTGAACTATAAACCTTCTAAAAATCTAGACCTTCGGGACAATTTTTCATGATCATTTTGATAAGGTAAATAAAGAAATTTGATATCCCTTTCATCTATAAAAAATGTTCCCCATTGTCTTTTGTTTCTAATGACACCAAAATCATTCAATTTAGTTTAGTAATCTGAAAGTTATACCCTAAACATTTTCAGTTTGTTCTTATGCTGAAATAGTATTTTGTACTCAAATTCCATCCCAACATTGACGTTCTTAGTGACTGAATTAAAACTAGTCTCTAGTTTACTTAAAATTAAAAATTACTCTATTTGGATATCTATAAAAATGTTATGCCTAAAATACCAAAATATGTTCAAGCTGTGCAGAAAAACTTCGCCAAGATGAACCAAAAAAAATGGCCACAACGAACCAAAGAAAGTTGGTCATGGTGAACCCAAGAGTTGGCCGCAGAGAACTTTCACAGAAAGATAACTTGTCTGCAAATTTTTTAGATTCTCACTTCCACATCTCACATATAACCTATTTTTCTCTCATTCAAATCCTCTTATATGTCAATATCATATTACTCTATGTTTTCCCTAACTCAAAACCCACGAAAATCATAAATGGCTTCATCTTCTTAACTCTAACAAGTTGATTTCCTCTTCTTTTCTTCTTCTTTCTTCTTCCTTCCAAGCTTCCCACGATTTTGTTCTCTTTTTCTCTTCTCTCTTTGATTTTTCTTCTTCCTCTCTTCTCACTTCCACGACAGTTCTCTTCTCTTCTTCTTAATTCAAGACAATTTTATTCTTTTATTTCCATTTATGCCCCTTATTAGTCTTGTTCTCCCAAAAGTACCCTTCCACAAAGGTTTGCTGCGGCTAACATTTGGCTTCACCGTAGTGAAAACCCTTTTTACAGGTTCATCGTGGCGAACATCTGGCTTTGCCCCGACACAATCTCCGAATCACCACTCAACACTAATTTAATTCCACCTTTTCTATCCAAATTTCTAATCTCTATTTATGCTCACTCAATTAATAATCTCAATTTTAATAATAATCAAACAAATCATAAATAAATAATTAAACAAATTAATTAATACAAATTAATTAAAAAATTCGGGGTTTAACATAAACACTAACAAAGCCATTTTTGATTGATTGAATAATTATTAATGTGTGTTTGCAAGTGATAGGGGTGAATAAACTTGTCATTATGGTCTTGGTTAGTATGTATATTTAATCCGAAGTACTTTGACATATGTTTCATAAGTTAATAAGTTAGAACTACTTGAGGGATCATGTTTATAGTTCAATTTGTTTTGTGAAGGTTAATGTCATTTTTCCATTATTACATTGTGCGTGCTTTGTTGTTGATTATGTTTTGTGTGTTGTGTTTTGCTTGTCTTGTCCTTTCTTGAGGACAAAAAAAAGTTTAAGTGTGGGGATGATGATAGTGGAAGATTGCATAATATTTAGGGGGTACTTTAGTATGTGTTTAGTTGTTAACTTGAATAATTAGTTCATGTTTAGGTTATGATTGTGTTGTTTAGTTAGACATTTGTGTTTTGAGTGTTTTATGGGTTAGAGCATCCATTGTGCTTAAATTCTATTTATTTGAGGTGTCTTGATGTGTTTGCTAGTGTTTCAAATCAATTATGAAAGAAAGGGGGAGAATTGGAGGAAGCCCGAAGTAAAACTTAAGATCATGAGACATTGAAAATTTCAATTTCATGATGAATTCAAAGAGTTTATTTTTGAGATGATTATGAATTTCTCATGCCTATGAAAAAAATTAATGGTAGTATGTTGAAATGTATTGCCTATAGAGAACAACAACTCTATATTTCAATTGTTGATAATATAATTTTCCAAAAACAACTCTTGTTGCACATGAAAAGCTAAGAACCCAATTCTAGGAATTAGATCTATAGAGATAGATAGGAAGTTGTTCACTTATTCTATGTCTAAATGATCAGGGTAAGTTTTAATCTTATAATCCCTCAATATTCTATAAGCGCATAGTTTGTAGCGTAGTATTAAAGGTGTCGATCCCATGAGGAAGAAGAGTAGTCTAATCCTAAAATCTAAGGCCAGAAAACCTATAAAACTAAAAACAAACAATGCCATAGAAAGTAAATACGAGAATTGAATTTAACCAATTAAATTGGAAGTTAAATATAAAGGAATACCAAAAAATTTACCAAGTTATAAGAAAGGGGATTTTACCTATCATCAATGCTAACTTAGTCAATTATGTGGTAATGGGGTGTCAGTTCTAGACATTCCTAGGGCTAATTACTCTCTATTGAGTTATAATCATTAAAATCTAATTTGATTATGAAAGTTGTAATCTCTGAATTAACAAAAGACTCACAATCCTAATTAGATTTAAAATAATATAATAAACTAACAGGTCTCACATGGAATCTCTCTCTGCATAATTACTGTTATGATTAGTTATGGGTTCTATTAAGTCACCTAACTCTCGTTAGTATGATCCAATCATTTTTTATCCGATTCACCCTCTTAGTTTATTACCAAATTATGCAAGAAGTGCAACAAGTCACAATACCAAATTCAAATAACACAAATTCAATTTCGATAACATTAAATCAAAATAAAATCCTAAAAGAGAGTTAGAACATCATAATCATTATACCATCTATCATCATACAATCCATCCCAACTTTATGCATGAATAAATTGAAACGAAAAGGAAATAGGAATTAGGAATGGATAAAATCTCCTGATCTGGAAAGCATATCAAGACTGCTTCTTCTTCCTCCTCTTTCCCCTTCCTCCTTCTTCTTCTTCCTCCTCTCTTTCTCTTCCTCTTTCTCTCTTTAGGTTTTCCAAAAATGGCTGAATGAAGACTCCCCTTTTCTACTCACTTCATGTTCTTCTTATAGGGTTTTCTATTTAAGGTAACCTAGGGGTCTTTTTGGGGTCCAAAAAAATCGAAAAGTCCCTCAACAACGTGAGTCTAAAAGCATCCCCTCATTTGTCCACGATCGTGGCCCTTGAGTGAGCTTTATGTCATGATCGTGACATGAAGGCCACAATTATGGGCTAATCACGGTGCTTCTATCATCATAGTAGCCTACCTAACATGATCGTGAGCTTGTGTTATGGACTTAGTTCCTTTCGAAACTCCTTCATTCTTTGATATTGACCCTAAAACACTAGTAAACATATCAAGGTACCTCAAAACATAATATTTAAACTCAAAAGATTATACTAACCCATAAAACACAAATAATTAACAAACTAACATAATTCTAACCTAAACACGTACTACATGATCAAATTAACGACTAAACACATATCAACTATGCTCTAAAATGTGATGCAATTTATAATTATGAACATCCCCACACTTAAGCGTTTGCTTTTTCTCAAGCAAAAAAAAACAACAAACAACACAAAAACACAAAGCACACAATACAATAATGAGGCAATGGCTTCAGCTTCACGAAACAAATTTAACTCTAAACACAATCATTTAAGTTGTTCGAAATTATTAAGATGCAAAATCTACTTCTACGAACTCCGTACTAAAAATACATATTAATCAAAACTTAAATGTCAAGTTTATTCACCCTTTTTAATTGTATGCACACATTAATAATTATTTGGTCAATCAAACTTTGTAACCAAGCCTAAGTACATTTTCTTGAAAAGTTAAGCTACTTACAAGTTCTGTAGGTTTTTGTTAAAAAACATTCTTTTTTGTTACTTTTTGTGGACATAGACCTAAGCTTTTTATATAGAGGCAAACATTGGTGATGAATGTTGATCCGGTTACTCATCTAAGTCAAGGTTTTAGTAAGTTGCTTAGTTGGAACATCATTTTAGTTTTTTGACATGAAGGCACACATTTGTCATGCGTCTCAATCTAGTTACTCGACTACATCATGTTCTCAATTGGCTACTAGCTCTATTCATAACCTAAAGGCCAATGGAATAATTATTTATTTAAAATTTACAAACACTTTTTCCTCTTTTTGTTTTTTTAATAATTCCTAACTTGTTAATTTAGCTACTAAATTTCATGAAAAATAATATCAAAGCTACTTAGTCGAATGGTCAAAAACTAAGCTAAAAGTTGCGTGGATAGATTTACCTTGGCACAGGCTACAATCGTGGATGTAGCCTTTCTTGCACTTTGTTTACTTTTCGTCTTTTCTCTTTAATTTACCTCCAAGAGCCTTCTTTAACACATTATTTTCACCATGTACCTCATGACTCACCTTCATAGCTTCCTTAATCCACATAATCCTGCATCCTTTTGCGATATTTATTGAATTCAAACTACTCCAACAACAAAATTCAAAACAACCTAACACCAAACGTGCTAATTTATGGTTATTAGCTTAACCTTACATCATTGGAAACTCAGTCAAGATTAAATATGAGTGGCTTGCCTCCACCTTTTTCATTCAACATCAGATTTATAGCTTATAAGTAAGCTACAAATTGCAAAATGATCAAAAGAACAATATTAATACAATTATGAAAACAAATTAAGCTCATTAATTTCCTTTTTTTGAGCGAACTATTAACAAAATAGGGAATAACAAAACTCCATGAATCTTCCATGGAATCCAACAGTTTTCCTAGTAAGAGGGTGTGTTGTTCTTTTCTTAGTTCATCCTCATTTGTCCCCATCTCCTTTTCTTCTTTAACTTCTTCAATAGAGACTTCCGTAGCTTTTTCAAACTTGATGTCCATTGTCAACTGTTCTTTATCCTCTAGTTCCTTTAAAGATTTGAGAACATCAATGTTTTTAACTGAGCCGCCCTACTCTGGATTCTTTAATACGTCATTCATGTTAAATGTCACTTGGTCATCACTAATTTGAATGATGAGGTTCTCTTCATGGATATCTACCCAAGTGTTTTTGATGTTCAAGCATGATATACCAAGATCTAAGGAGTAATAAGGAGGGCTGTCATTTTTTTTCGTCCTCTTTCTTCATCTCTTAGTTTTCTACAAAATGGGGTTCAGCTTAATTTCCTACTGATTTTTCTTGCTCTTCCATGTTTCTAAGTATGATAGCCTCATATTGCTCTCGTTTATGTAATTCCATATTGCTTAGAGAGTCTTACACACTTCTTTTACAAATTTCATAAGAAAGTTGTCTTACTTGAATCTCTAGTTTATGAATAAAAGAGGCATGATTTTCAATTACCTGATCAAATTACTCTTTTAGTCTCTTCTATGTCTGTTAGCTTAGTCATATTTTGTCCAATTTGGAATCTCATAAACTGGACTCATCTTGTTGAAATCCTAATAGGTCTTGATGTCCCATGTGAGTACTAACATTGTTAGACCAATAGAAATCTAGGTGGTTCTGCCACCCCGAATTGTACATGTTCATATGAGGATGACGATTTCCCCAACTAAATTGGGGATCATTGAAATCTGTAAGAGTTAGTTGCTCCTTATAATATATATCCTCCATGATTGTTCTTTTTATCTCTTCTTAATATCTAATTTTCTTGATTCTTCATCGTTGCCTTTTGATGTCAAAATCAATGTGTTTTTAAATTTTGCCCAAATTTCCTACACTTTTTTTCTTCTTGCGATTGGGTACCATAATCCTAAAATATAGTGAAACAATTTAGACTATAAGAGTTAAACTAATTCTACATCTCCTCGGCAATGACGTCAAAAAACTTGATTGATTTAAGTTTCAATCTTATAAACCCTCAATATTTCACAAGTGCAAGGTTTGTAGCGCAGTATTAAAGGTGTTGATCTCACGAGGAAGGAAAGTAGTCTAATCCTAAAATTTAAGGCAAGAAAAACTATAAAACTAAAAATAAACAACGCCACAAAAAGCACATATGAGAATTGAATTCAACTAATTAAATCAGAAGTTAAACACGAAGGAATTAACAATTGAGCAAAAAGCAAGCACAATGGATATCAACTAAAGAGTTTATGTAGTTATGAGAAAGAGGATTTTACCTATCATTAATGCTAACCTATTTTGATTATGTCTTAATGGGTTATCGATTATAAACGGTCCTAAGGCTAATTACTCTCTCTTAAGTTATAACTATTAAACCTTATTGGATTATGAAATTTGTGGTCCCTTAATAAAATAAAGAATCACAACCATAATTAGATATAAAGCATTCTAATAAATTATTGGGTCTTATACAGGATCTCTCTTTGCACAATTACCAATATGATTAGTTACAGGTTCTATTGAATTGCCTAACTCTCATTAATCTGACCCAATCATTCTTTATCTAGTTCACCCTCTCAGTTTGCTGCCAAATTATGCAAGAAATGTAACATATCACAATACCTAATTCAAATTGTTAAAATTAACTCAGGTAATATTAAATCAAAATAAAATCCTAAAGGACAATTAAAACATCTTCATCATTCTACCATCTTTCATCATACAATCCATCCCGACTTTATACATGAAAAAAATTGAATCAAGAAGGAAATAGAAACTTAGAATGGACGATCTGGAAGGTAGTAGTGTCGAAAAACCTGCTGATCTATGAAGCACATCGATACCACTTGTTCTTCCTCCTTCTTCCTCATGCTCCTCTCGTTCTCTTCCTCTTTCTCTCTTTAGGGTTTCCAAAAGTGACTGAATGAAGACCACCTTTTTCTACTCACATCATGTTCTTTTTATAAGGTTTTTTATTTAGGATACCCTAGGGTCTTTTCTAGGGTTTGAAAAGTTCCTCGAAAACTTGAGTCTTGAACTATCCCTACATTTGCCTCAAAACGATCATGAGCCTGTGTTATAGTCTGGGCTCCCTCTGAAACTTCTTTGTTCTTTGATATTAACCCTAAAACACTAGCAAACATATTAAGGTACCTCAAAAAACATAGTATTTAAGCCCAAAAGCTTGTATTTACCTATAAAAAATTAAAACACAAATAATTAACAAACTAACACAATTATAACCTAAACACATACTAAATGATTGAATTAACAGCTATACACATATCAAACTATGCACTAAAACATGATGTAATTTACACTTATCACCAAGTACATAGAAAATGTACTAAAGATGTTTAACATTTGAGATATCAAATACTTGTAAAGTATTACAGATATCCATTATTTTATGTATAAGTTGATATTTGAGTTTAAGGAGATAAACATATTCACTTTAGAAGTAAATCCTAATTAAGGTTTATTTTATTTCGAATAACATCATTTGAAGATTGGAAAAGTTCTAGTGTAGCAATGGCTGCTAATTAAGCCATAATACATTTTTCATTGAGTGGAAATGATTAATTGGATCAATAAGTTTCTAAGTGAACTTGATATGGCTCCTTGCATTGTTAAAGATATTAATTTACTATGGAACATTAGAGCCATTAGTCATGCAAAGATAAGGTCTCATGAAAGATCCAAGGATGTATTTAGGAAAGTTTTCTTTATTATGATCATAATTAAGATGGAAGTTATAAGATTTAAGCAGGTGCCTACTATAGAGAATCTTGTAGAATTCTCTCATTAAGCGACTATCCCTGAAGTAGTATAAAGGTCATATGATTATATGGTATGAGATACTTAAGCGATTGGCTTAATGCAAGTGGGTGATTGTTACTTTATGCCTTACAACTAATTGATTGATTGTAGTTTAGTGACAAAATTATTTGAAGGCATTCTTTGTCTTGTCTATGCTTAGATGTATATGGTAAAGTCTATTAGATAATTATACATTGCAAATAAATTTATAATGAGATTATAATGATGAGATTCATAATGCATTTTGTATTATCCCTAAATTTTTCCTATTAATTTCTCTATTAAGACTAGAAATTAATAAAATGTAAAAAGACTAGCACATTCTATAATTTTCCTTCTGAAGGAAGCAGTCAATCTCATAGACTAAAGTACGGAGATACTTAAACAAATTTGCAGGTATTGTCAGAGATCAAGTCCATTGAAGACCCCAATATGAAAAATCCATTTGGAACCGTACTTACATGTCTGTGAACATTCTCATTACGATGATAGTATAAGTGATCATTTGACTTAAGGTGAGATCTCCAAAGTTATCTTATATAGGAATTGTTATTTTTTATAATACTTATGACCTACTCTAATTATAGATCATTCAATAGGTATTTATTAGATGTACCATAAAATGGAGTGATCAAGATAGGATTCATTACCCTTAAGTAATTAGTGAGAATGTTACATTGCTTTTTATTAGTATTAATTTGGGAAATCCATCACTAAGGTGGAATTCGCTATGGCGGAATGATGCTTTATAAATAGTTTACAAATTTCATTAATTAAATCAATAGCTAAACAGAGAACTAATATGATTAGACTTCAAACTAGAGCAGACATTAATTTCATGGTCTATATCTAATTGGAACATTTTATGATGAAAGGATTAAATTGGAAAAATCATACATGAAAAGGTTTATCAAAACCAATTTGACATTCCTAAATATTTAGGTAGGCATATTGCATTACTAGATGTCAATCTTGATCTATGATTATAAATTGTAGAATTGTAGAATTAAAGATAAATTATGTTGGCCCCCAAATTTTTCTTGATAAATAAGCATGATTTAAAAGATTTTTTAAGTTTTGATAGATTCAATCTTTTTTGAGTTAATTATTATGTCAAAGTTAGTAGGATTTGTTGAATGGGTAAGTGGAATTTACGTATTAAGGTTATAAGAATGTTCAAGGGTAATTTTAGCAAGGAACTTAAGGTTAAAAGAACATAAGGCATATAAGGAAAGGTAAAATGGACATTGCATACTCATTAAGGGTAAGATTGGAAGATGAAACGTGGTCTTACATTTAAGAGAAGGACAAAACGTGAATTGATGGGGGAGAATGAAATTAGAAGAGAGAAAGAAGAGATTGTCGTGGAGAAGAGAGAAAAAAAAGAGAAAACAAGCTAGGGTTTTAATTTTCTTGGCCTTCAAGAGAGATTTTGAGGTTGTTCAAGAAGGAAAAAAGGTAAAGGAAGAGGAGAGCTTCCATTTGAGCCGAAGATCTCTTCATTTGGTGAAGAATCAAGGAAATCAAGAAAGACAAGAGAAGCAAGAGTAGAGACATTTTGAGCAAGTCTATAACAAAGGAAATCATGGTGGGTACATGTTTATAATTAAGTAAATAAGCCACTACATGTTTTATTTGAATCAAGAAAGTTTAATGATTTCAATTGCATCATAAGTGTTCCATCTATTGCTTCTTGAATGAATTGAAAACCAACTATATGTTTGATATATCAATTATGTTGATATGTAAAAAGATTTTGCAAAAGAATTTTTATGAAAAGATACATGTTTATGGAATGATGTTTTCATAAATAGTTTTCGAAATACCTCATGTTCATGAAAAACAAGTTTCTAAGAAGTGTCATTTTGGGCAATATGTTTACAAGATGTGAAATACATGATTATATAAGCTTGTGGTGGTCCCATAAGTTAAGTCACGTGCACATTGGTCAAGTTAAATACTGCTCCCGCCTGCCTGCTAGTGGCATGGAGCTCCTTTATAGACTTCCATAAGTTCACAACTACGCAAAACCTTTATATGGGATTGCGTTAGTACATTCTATTTATGGCTACACAGGACCCTTAGGGGAAAGGTGTAGTATGTTCTATTTTGGATCCACCAAAACCATTCTGATGTGCTTATGTGCCTATGATCTGTGAACAAGTTTGATGCATTCATGTTTTATGGTTTGTAATTTGACTACATGATGAGAAATTGAGAAGCATGTGTTTAATGAGCTCAATGAAAATTTTCTACGACAAGTAAATACTTTCAAAGGTTTTGCTTATTTTCTATTATAAACTATTACCCACGAGCTTTCAAGCTCACCCCCCCTTTGATCCCATCTTCAGGTGATAGCTAAGAGACCAAGTGATAAAGAGCCTAAGGGAATTTCTCCAAATTTGCTTATTTTGTAGATTGAGTTGATTTTGGGAAAGCAAGAAATTTGTTTATTCAAAGACCTTTTGTAATTTGAGATTTTGAGACAATGATATAATGTGGCTTGGAATGCCATCAAAGATTTGTAAAACTTTATTCTTTTGATGTTAATGAAATGTGAATGGTGTATGGATGATGTGAGTTAAAATTAGATATACGTGAAGAAGTTATCATTTTGAGTTGATGATTTTGGAACATAAATCGTTGATATATATATATATATATATGTATGCATAAGCGAGACACTATAGAAAGGAAGATAGGGATTATAACTGATCAAATATAGTTGAAGGTGATGAGATAAATAAGTTGAGATTTGAGAGTTTAATGAAATCATTTTGGTACCTGAATGGTTATGCTGAGAACATTCAAAGTTTGCATAGTACAAAATTTTAGGTCTTCCATAAGGGAAAATTTTGTGTTTTGATTTTAGGGCAAAATTTGGATTGATTTAGGATGAATTTGACAAGTTTTCTTTATGGAAGTTATAGCTTGTCTTTATAGCTTTCCAACTCTATAAAGTATCAAATTTTTGGATATCAGAGTCAAAAGTTATGGTCCTTATAAGTGGAGATGGTCAGGAGTATAGGACGTATCATCTGGTGATGACATATCGTCTGATGATGACATATCATCTAGTGAAGATGTCTCATCTGGTGAGGACGTATCGTCTAGTGATGACGTTTCATCTAGGGAGTACGCTTCGTCCGGTAACAACGTTTTATCTAGTGATGTCATATTGTCTGGTGATGATGTCATATCGTCTGGTGCACTGTTCATCTGATCCTATCTTCTGGTCCCATTTTTGATCCTTTAGACGATCAAATTTGTCTACAAGGTATTCATGAAGGTTTTAGATCTTGAATTTCCCTTTGGAACCATCTAAAGAACTACTTAATTTGATATCTCTAGAGAAAGCTATGCCAATTGCAAGATATCTTTTGTGTACTGTTCATAAACTTCTTCTGGTCACTATTCATAATGTATCATCTGGTCCAATTCTGACCCTTTAGATGACAAAATCTCACTTCACGAAAGTTGTAGATATTGAAGTCCTCTTTCAAACCCT
Source organism: Erythroxylum reticulatum (assembly GCA_025504915.1). Lineage (NCBI taxonomy): Eukaryota > Viridiplantae > Streptophyta > Magnoliopsida > Malpighiales > Erythroxylaceae > Erythroxylum > Erythroxylum reticulatum. The sequence continues at coordinate 681 of JANSVA010415805.1, read as the reverse complement.
CTAAGAATGACCCTGGTCTGATATCTCTGAATCAAGATACTCCATTTGTCCCGAATAGGTTCAATATGATGGAGGACAGAACCTTATTTGATTCCTTCAACCTAATCTTTATTATTTGACGTCTAAACGAAGTAATCCTTGAGACAATAGATTCCTCGCACATTGTGCTATCTCTCCACAAAAATTGGCAGCATTCTGAATTGATTGAAAAAAAAAGGTTTTGATTGAAGGAAAGTGAAGGAATCTACTAGAATAGTATGAACTGGTTTTATTTTACTGAACATGCTTTGGCATTTTGAATATATCTTGATCTGTAGTTCCAACTAAGATGATTTTCAATGTGGAGTAAACTAGAGGCTTAAGTTTACAAATTATATGAGAGGTTAAATTTTGATTCAACCTCTAAGATGTTCAATATCTGGATGGAAGTTGAGCATAGAATATTTGCTTCAGTATAAGAATGATTCATAAAATAGGGCCCAACGCTTACGATATCAAATAACGAAGATGAACCAAGGATGACTAATGAGGGTTAATTGGAATAACCATACATGGTAACAAGCACAAGTACACGTTTTATGATTCCGAATGCATGAATACTGTTGCACAGCAAATCTATTTAGGAATGAATAGCCTGCTCAGCATAATTCAAGATCCGTAGAGCTAGTGATCTGCCTCAGA